>JAOCPS010164028.1:0-14532 GCA_025505425.1 Graphium colonna
AAAAGACAGTAACAGAATTTTGATAACAAAAAATTTCCATATACAATTCTCATTTAATACGCTTCATAGTCGTTATAAGTAACAAAGCAACTCGCGGCTATCGCATCTCTGTTAAACAAATCTATAATTTCCGAAAAATTATCGGTCATCGGAAGCAAAATAAAACATAAAGTGATGTGTCTGTTCATTAGTAAGTACTATTTTAGTAAATATTCAAGTATTAAAAATATTTGAAGCATGGGGCCACGAAGGAGGCTGTAAGACGTACGCGGAAGAAACGCTAGCCTAGTATTGTACCTGAAAATTTACAACTACGTTAATTTACGTATTTTTATTTAAGTAAAAGTTATTAACGGTGGTAACAATTTAATATTATTTTAAAATACATATTAACCTTATGTTATTAATTTATCTTTTCAAACGAAGAACGAAATTTTTTAAATCTCGATTATAACAAGCAACATCAGTTATTAAAAGTGATTACGTTATATTAAGTAGTTAAATTTATAAATGGAAGTAGGGTTTGGGTTTCTAAAAAGCATGGATTTTTTTTATGGAGATGGAGGCAAACGAGCAGTCAGCTCACCTGATGTTAAGCGATCACCGCCGCAACGCGAGCGCCGCGAGCACTGTACGGTTCGATTCACCACTGAGCAGTTTTCCTGGACAAAAAGACATGATGCACATGGGCTTCACTGTGCTCCACGCATTTTGAATGGTGTGGTTGGAGGTTGCTATGTGCTACGAATCTTGTATATTAAGTCAGTGAATGTTTACGTTGTGAGAGTAAAATAACAACGGTTGAACTCAAATAAAAAATCAAAATGAAATGTGCTAAGGGTTATAATCTCATGAGATCATTACGCATCATGATGCGCATGGGCATAATGCGCGTTTAAAGAGCGCTGTAACCACAGTTAAATCCTTACCTGATCTTATACATTATTCCAGTCGCGTTTCATATCAAATGTCTTTTAACAATTTTTGATATACAATTTTTTAAAGGACAGAAACTTTATTGGTTTAATGGAATACTTAGACGGATATATTTTAAAATACTGGAATAATGTTTATATTCTTTTATCAGATATTTATAAGGACAAAATTTCATAATTGTATATTTACCAAGTAATATTTCCAAAAAGCCCATACCCCCGTTCCATCTGAAACTTGGTATACTTATGTATTTCGACGTACTCGTAATCACGAATATGATAGTGAAAGTGACCGCATATTTCATTTTCAAACCTCGAAAAAGACTGATTTTTTGAACAGAAAAAATGTTGAGACCAAATTTGTAAATTTGAGAACAAATATACAGAACAAAAGATGTAAAAATTCAATTTTTCATATAGACCCAGTTGTTTAGGAAAAAAAACGATAAAAACCTTATTAATCTGTATATTTTGCAAAAACTCATCCACAGTTCAAGCCCGCGAAATATTACACCATTTTGCACGCGTCCCACTATTCCACCCACAAATCCCAAGATACTAAACGCCCACTCTACTATTTCCACGCGTCCCACTATTCCACCCACACACTTCAAGATGCTAAACGCCCACCCTACTATAATTCCGCGTCCTACTATCACGTTTATCACTCATGGTATTATTTTGGACCGGTACAAAACATTTAAACCTCTAGTGGTTTGCTACAACAAGTTTCACACTCAAACGGAACTTACGTTCGCTCATACCTCACATCTGCAAACTGCATACTTTATATCTCAACACGCTCTAAGTTTTTAAGCTAAGGAGTTTTCCAATCGCCATGAATAGAGTTTATAATATTTTCACTCACAGCCAAATTTTACAAAAACGCGAACCAACCCTTGAGTGGCTGCGCGATATTGGGCTTATTCCTCAAGAACGGTATTGTAAAAGCCACAAAAAAGATGGCTTTGAATGAAGCGCGCTTGGTATGTGGCGAATTCTTTTGCCAAAAATAGGCCGATACAACCAATCTGCAACCGTCGTTGAAAACACAAGGTTCGAAAGATGAAGATGGTGTCTACCGGAACCGTTTCCGATCGATTTTCTTTTTCCCGAGAGGTGTGCATGGTTGCGTTGGATTAAGAGTTTGAAACCGAAAGTCGCATTGGAGGGGTCAGTGAAATCGTTGAAATAGACCAGTGTAAGATAGGGCGTCGAAAATATGAAAGGGGCGCGTTGTAGAAGGCTCCTGGATTTTGGGCATAGTTCATAGAGGCCACCCTGAAAATTATCAGCTTGAGATATGCCCCAAAAATAAGCGAGACGCCAATACCTTAATCTCATTAATTCAGAAGCACGTGGCACCCGGTACAGAAATTCATACCGATTGTTGGAAAAGGTACAAGGGTTTGGAAGCGCACGGTTATGTACATAAATCCCTTAACCACTCGAAAGAATTTGCAAAACATTGAGCCGTCGTGGCGTTGGATGCATCGCTGTCTTACACGAGAAGGAATTCAGAAAGATAATCTGGCCGATCATCTTTGCGAATTTGTGGTGCCGTCGCATTAAAAAATTAAATGCCCTTTCACGCAATTCATTACTGACCTTAGAGTATGATACCCTGGGAAAAGTAGTTAAATATGTGTGTGTGCTTTTCGGAGGTACACCCATCCTTTTTTTCCCCTCTTGAGTCGGCATTTAACTGTACGAGAAATTGGAATCATACGAATATTTTTAATCCTCGAATGAATATATATGAGACGTGAATCATTGATTGTAAAATAAGTTCAACGGTGGCGTGTTATTATGACGTCACGATCAATCGTAAAGATTGAGAGCGTATTTGTACATGTTCTTCGCGAGAAGTATGGCGAAGAGCGTATCTATATACTTGTTTTCGATATTAAAAAATAAAAATCTCTCGTTGGCGTTGTCGTATTTGACTACACAACTGAAAAATTGAATCATTCATCGAATATCATATCGTCGATTCTGTCGTCAACGTTGCCGTCTTCGACAACAACCGGGCTAAGTAAACGTTAACATAAAATTAATATAACGTTATATTATGTTGCGTTATGTTATATTATATTAAATATTATTTTGAAATCATATTATGTTTACACTATCTTGCGTTATTTTAAATAATATTAACGTTCACTTATACGTATATTTATTATTTTTTTATTTCCGCTCGTGAACTCGCTGCCGCTCGCCGGAGGACCCTCAATTTATAGAAATTCCTCGAATTTCGTGCGTGCAAAGTTGCGTGTAAGTGACACAAAATCAAATGTTGCTCGGACTTGTTGGCTGTTGACATCATGCGATACTTATTACAACATGACCCGCGTGCAAAGATGAATTTTTATGAGTGCAGACGACAGTTTGCTCCCTCCACTTTTTCACTCTCGACATCATGACCGTCTCCGCCCCTCTAGCGCTAGCTTCTTGCTACTGTCGCGCCATTATTTAGTCAACGAATTAGTAAATATATTACAGGCCGACATCATTACCAGCGCGACGGTATGCATTCTATTGATGAAATTCCGTATTACACGCGCGATATTTGGACGGCTACATTGTCTTATATACGACATACGTAGTAATATACGAAAGCGTGATTTTTTACACAGTTCGTTTTAATTATGTTTACAATCAATTGATATTGGCCATTCGAGCCAACGAAGCGGGATTGCATTTGAAACAGTTGTTAAAAATTTAACAAAAATGTATACAAGAAAGTATAAAAATACATTCGCGGGTTGAGACAAAATATAGCGTTGCCATTGTATTCGTATCGTAAACCGATGCGCTCGTTGAACGAAGCCATTTTGTTTGCTTTGGAGATTGAAAAGAACGTGTTGTAGCGTATTTAACATGACGACGGTGTCCTTGAAGTAGCAACTATAACAACGGCTACTTCGCTATCCTCGCCATTGCCATGCTGCTCGTACACGTTCAAACGGAAACTCGTATAAAAATAAAAAGACGCGTGATATTTTTTAAAGTGTACAGTATCTCTCGTGCACGCTTACAATATAATGGTGACTCATATTGATATTCCGCATCAATTGTCCGTCGATAATGCCTTCAGATTTCATATCGCTATTGTAATATATAGTCTAAGAAAAAATAATTTGTTCGGAATGTAACAAAACATATTTGTTTACAATTATATGGAGCATTTGAAGAGGGAGCATACGAAGGATTGTATGTGGGCCTGTTCTCGGTGCGATTTTAAGTATCGCTGGTCTGAGAATGTAACGTCCAACGAGTAGATAGAACCGCCACAGCAGCAGCATAACTCAAAAAACTATATACTACGTCATCTTTTCACTTGCTGAAAAAGTCGTATATTACGTTAAAAACATTTACAATTGACATCGATGGAATTCAATGACCGATCAATTACCGAATGGTTAATCGAAGCAGCTTAAACAAAATCATCGGCACTGATGAGGAAAACCCAAGAAAAAACACAAAATGAAAAAAACTAAAAAAAATATGCACTTTAAAGACCAAGCTACAACCTTACCGTGGTAAAGCGTAAGTGGATTACAAAATCAAAATTAATGAGGTTTGGTACAATTAAGAGATTTTGAAACGTAATCACATTTTGCTCGTAAAATACTGGCTATATGGATTACGTACAAGACCAAAAATATAAATTTTTTTGCAGCCTACAAATTTTGTTTCAACTTTTTTTATTTACAATCCAAATTTGTCACGATAAACGTGAAAAACGTTAAAGAATCAGATTTTTCGAGATTTAAGCTTGAAGATGAAATATGCGGTCATTTTCACATACATAAGTAAAATACATAAGTATACCAAATTTTAGATCGATCGGGGGTATGGGCTTTTCGGAAGTTTATTCTAAATATCTGGCATCCAGCTCTGTAGTTTAAAAACGCATTTCATTATAATACTTAGTACTTTATAAAAAGACGTGGAGCTCGCGTCCATTAAGTAAATCTTAAAGGAACGTACAAAACAATATTGTTCTATGTACAAAGCATAATGTACTTGTATTCCATTACATAGAATTGGCTGGAGACCTAAATAGTTCCTATTCTAGATTATCTTCTTGCAGGTGTTACCCATATTATAAAATTTTCCTTAGATTCTTTCCTCTAATTGGAGATAAACTTTTTATCTGGTTAATTCTAAATGCTTCAATCCATAATTTCTCGCGTAATCCATGCTTCACTACCCTTGCCTGTCTTTCCAAGATACTTGAGATCTGAGTTTTTTTTACAATTTTCAAGCTTTATATTTAGAAATAACTTATTAAGACCATATCAATCAGGGTTCAGACACGGTTGTATTACGCAAAGCCCTTTTTAAAGTGACGACATCCGACGCATGGATCATCTTTCTTGTCAGGCAATCGGGTGATCAACCCGCATTACCCTTACCCAACCAAGAAACAACAACACAAAGTCGTTGTCCCCTCGCGGGGTTCGAACCCGCGACCTCCGGTTTGTAAAGCAAGCGCCCATACCCCTAGGCTACGGAGGCGGTTAGGTAGACTAAGACTTTATTTGAAACAATTATTTTTAGGCCATACAAATATTTGTTCCGGGTGGGAATCTAACTCTGCAAAGTTCCTAAAATGTCTTAGCAACATCGCCAAAAAATCATGAACTGTAGATTATTATATTATAAAGTTTGGAATATTTTGTACTAAATTTATTTGAAATAATTGGTCATTAACTAAGAAATATCTCAGTCAATTACCAATAATTTCAAATAAATTTAGTAATAAATAATGTTGTTGCAACTATGCAACAACATTATTTATTAACACAAGACACGGCAATGGTCATTTATATTAAATTTTGCACTAACTACGCCGCTCCATTGAACCGAAAAATAAATTGCCTTCATTATACGCAAGCCAATTATCTATTCAGTGAAAATTACGGCACATACTCTGGAGATCGGTTTAGTTTAATTTTCTTTATGTATGAACAAACCAGACAACCTTAAATTATGAGTTTATTTATTCGTCTGCAAAATGAGTTTTGCATATGGAATTCATTACGGCAGCAAATATACTGAAATATCTTCTGAAACCAATTTTGCTTTATATTAAAACCTTATTGACGGTAATTAAACGAAAATATTAGTCTTGACCTGTGTTCTGTGATTGCGTAATCCCGCTTAATATTCAGTATAGGTTACTGCTCGCTTTAACTTATCTTGAGGTGTGTTCGTCACCTCGTGAACCAGGTCCAGATATTTTCGATTCTTTTCCATTTCAGCTTTCAGGAGGTTAAGTAAGAATAACGATCATATATTTCGGGACATTTTCTTAAAGGACTATTCTCGAAAGTCTATGATTATCACCTCATAGACTTTCGAGAATAGTCCTTTGTCATACGTCAGTTTTTGACAAACTAATTTATGCGACTACTTAAGTAAATGGAAATGGTATCTGAAGTGTCTTACGAAATTAATACCTTTTCACAACGAACTCACGTAAAACTTACGTAATTGTGGTTAAGTGATTTGTTTTGCTGTGTCAATATTTTTAATGGTAAGGAAGACAAACGAGCAGATGGTTCTCCTGATGGTAAGCGATTCCGTCGCCCATAGACAAACGCAACATCCGGAGAGTTGCGAGTGCGCTGTCAACCTGGGATATAATAGGTTTATAGGATAGGATGGGGTCGGGATTAAGTACTTGGAGAGGGTAGGAATAGAAAAAGAAAAGGTAGACATGGCCATCCGGCATCCCCAAAAGTTATGCATACTTTACTTTATGCCGACTTTATAATAGTTCTTTAAGAAAATGCCCCAATATATATGATCTTAATTCTTACTTAACCTCCTTTTAACCTATTGACAGCCGAAACGAAAAAGAATCAAAAATATCTGGACCTGGTTCATGAGGTGACTGACGTGGGATCGAGTGCTGGCCGAAATTATCCCTGTAGTCGTCTCTGCGAATGGATTGATTCCAGTCAGCTTGTAGCTACGTCTGAGGCAGCTGGGTTACCTCGATACCAACCGCATCATCCGCCAGTTTCTCTCCCTTTCGCCCTAACCCTCGGCCGTTTGGTCCACCTGCCACCTGACAAGGGCTACCGTCTAGCTGGGCTATACTTATTTATGTAGTTTATTTGTATTGTATATATTATATTATTTATGCCGTTTTTATGTATTATGTAATAATATTATTATGTTTATTTCTATGTTTAGATGACCTAGACAGACGAGAAAAAATATTACAACCCCACAATAATATTATTATTTTATTCGCAAAAACATGGTATTTAATTAATAGAATCAGGCGTGTCTTTGCGGAAGTCCATTATATACAATTCTATAAGACCGTTTAATTAGCAATATTCCGCGAAAAAATCCCCTAACAACCTGCGAACAAATATGTGAGCGCACGCATAAGCATGCGTTAAGCACCTCCCTCCCTTCCGACAGTGCTTGTGCGTGCGCTCTCGTGCACGATCATGCAGACAAAATCACCACCAAGCGATAATGTTAGCAGTACCATGCAGAATTCCTCACCAGCATGCAGGTTGTTACCCTCACACTTGACGCACGTTTCGCCTCGACACCGGAGCATCCTCAGAATATTGCCTTTACGAACTGGTTGTTAGGGGATTTTTTCGCGGAATATTGCTAATTAAACGGTCTTATAGAATTGTAAACATGGTACTTGGAAATAATTTATATAACATCGCCGGATATAACATGTGAAAAGTAATGTTTTAATTGGTAGTGGAAAAAATATAACAAGAAAAATTATGAAATAAAAAAATATAATTTAAAACAATATAATAACTCGAAATTAATTAATAAAAAACATGAAAATCATAAAAGTCAATAACGCATAAAAAATAAGGATAAATGTCATCTATAATTAAAATATGTTTTTGTATATCCCACTAAATAACAAAATAAAAGCTTATAATTATCACTTATTCATTTAAATATCCTTCAATGTTAAAGAAAGTGCGCGCTATCAGACCCGCCACGAAATAAAAAAAAATAGATCCTGTCCAAAAATTAGGCAATTTCTTTCACTTAAATATTTTAGCACGATGGAGTAACAAACGTCCAAAGACACGAACGTTAAAAATTAGAATATTAGTAATATTATGACATACATACTTTTTAACCTTAATGTCGTCAAAGACATTAATCAACTTAAAACCAGGTGTGCCTGTAATATTATAAACAAACAGCTATTACCAGTTCTATATTCATACATCATTTAAAGTAGCAATTGCCTACGCAGTGGCATATAATAAGTTAAAACCTGGTATACACCACCATATTCTCGAGTAAAATATGTTTTATAAGTCAAAACTTAAATCATACATAAAGGCATACTACACTTTTACTGATTTTTTTTTGTTGTCTATTTCAATTGATCGATCGATTGGACCTCAAATAGTTTTCCCTGCCGTACATTGCGGCCAAAATGATCAAGATAATATATGGCACTAAACTAACTCAAATATTCGCATGCATGCATACTTTGTGTCTAATTGATTTTTCTTATTCTATGAAAGGTTTTAGTTAATATGTTCAGATATACCATATGTTTAGGTTTGAATGCTTTGTAATTTGTAATAGGAAGCAAAATAATTATGTCTTAATTTCTTTAATGTCAATTTCTGATAAACGTTTTTCGCTTAACAAATCAGGGAGATGACGGCTAGAAAATTTTAATTACAATTTAGGTTATATAACACAAACTATACTCACCCATATGTATGTATGTGTATAGTTTCCGTTATGCACATACATATGGGTGAGTAATTTCATTGAGTTCAAATAGTAAAGTGATAGTATAGTTTGAAAAATAATATTTATTATTTAAATAAAATACAATATCTAATATATCAAGGAAACATGGAAAGCCCCGAAATTCTATTAATATTTCTGGGCTATCCCTTGACTTTGCTGTCGCGAGTCAAACGTAATGCTCGTAATATACCCAAGTAATTGATTTAACTTCTTTATTAGGATTTAAACTCGTACGTACAATTTGTATCTGGAAAAGATTTTTATAAGTATTAATGAAATATATTTAGTAAGACAAGTGTTTATAAAAGATAACACAATCGCATCATATATTTATTTTCATATTTATGATTCCAACATTAAACAATTTTACCTATGATAATGAATTGTACTAATTTATTAACCCATCCAGCTACTGAAATTACAAACAGGCTAAGTCCTGGCAATTTTCCGGTTTAATAAATATACGCAAACATAAACATATTCGGTGTTTTTTTAAATAAATCTTACATCAACGCATTAACCTGAACAGTAAATTACACAAATAATCCTTAAGATGGCTGGCATAAAATAGGCCTTTATAATGTATAGATATACGACAAGGTTTTTGTTGTTATTTTTTTTAATTATAATGGAAATAGGATTCCTTTGTAATGGGAAAAGGAGAAAAGTGACCATAACATTTCGGATGGACTCGCAAAGTTTTGTTCGGATTTTTCGAATTATGTTCGACTCTGAAAGATCTTTTTCGTTCAACATTTAATAGATTTTTACTAGACTATTTACTGGGTGCAACTGGTATAGCACTTACATATCTCATGAAGGTATGAAAAAATTAAGCAAATAATGTAAATCTCCTCATAAAACTAGTATGCAAGAGAATAAATCACATAGTGATCAAGTGTCCCATTAACTTCCTCTTAAATGACTGAGCTTCTTTGTGAATTTAAAAAAATAAAGTTTTTACATAAAATCATACGTAGGGTAAAAGGAACAAAATATTGTTGATGGTTTTAAATGCTTTTTCAAAAATAATATTTACTAAGTAATTTTTTTTGTACTATCATAAAACATTTTACTCGAGGGTTAAGAATGCAAGGGATGCATTGAAACTAAAAAATAAATTTCAGTGATATATATAAAAAAACAAGCACTTTAATTAATTAACATAGTTCCAGAAATAAATAAAAAACAAAAAGTACGGTATTAAAACATAACAGGTGTGGCAGATGTTGACGTATGATTCACATTCAGACCTGTAGTAATGATGTTACGCTAGCTTCTCTCCTATTATTTTCTTTCCCTATTCATATTTAACCTAAAACCACTATTCGAGAAGCACGTAACTCATTCTGAGTTACCAGCAAGTGTGTCAAAAAATACTATTATAAAAGTTAAGAACAAATAGGCGGTAGAGCATAACTTCTTTTTACAGCTTCTACTGCACTTCTACGGTCACGCGTCTACCCTTTTTTCCACTCTTATTGCCTTCTAACCCTTAATCCCGATCCCATCCTATCGAATAAACGTATTCTATATATTTTCTATTCAATCGGTTGACAACGCACTCGCAACTCTCCGTTTGTTGCGTGTGTCTATGGTCGACGGGATTATTTACCATCAGGTGAACCGTTTGCTCCGTCTTTTTTACCTATAAATACAATAACGGAGAGTAGAGAGATGTTGATATTTTACTAATTTATCATTGTATTTAATAATTAGGATGCGGTACGGTTAGCTTGTCGAAGCGATGTTTTAATGATGAAATAAGTAATCTTTTCACTTCGGCATGGTGGGTCAAAGTAATGCACCGCAAACAATATAAAACAAACAAAATAAAAAAGCAAACAAAATACTTGATAATAGGTTGTAAAGTAAAAATAAGAAAATAAATATTATTTTAGTTGGTTCAATACTTTATATCGTGATGACCATAAGAAAATATATTTCACGTGAATTGTATGTACGTGGCTGGTATAAAAATATAATTTAGAGTATCTTTTATCATTAAATCAATAATTATGTATACGTAACTAATTAATAAATTACTGCAAAGGTATTTTCTAAGTAAACAAACGTTTAATGCTAACAATATTTTTATATATATAATAGAAATATAGTAAATGAGGAGCCAGGCATTTTTTTTTATCTCAATTAAATATAGGGGACAAACATATAAGAAGAGAGGAGGGAAATGTCTTTCCTATCAAGTAAAACAAGTGAAATTAATAATATTCATTTCAAATTGTCTTAATTAAATGCGCAGTCATTGTTTGGCTCCATATCAACCTATAAGCGATTAATTTTCCATGTATTCAATAAAATGTAAAATATTATCTCATGAGGAGATAACAAAATAAGTTTAAAAGAAATGGTGAACAATAAAGCTACCGTGACTTGAATTATCATAACTATACATGGTATTTAAATTTAAATAAATACTATTAGAAAGTACATTTGTTTGCTTATAATAATCACATATTAGGTTATATATTTTAATGGTTTCGAAAAGGCATTCAGTATATTAAGTCTTTTCAATATATTAAGTCATTCAAGATGTGAATCACTTGTTAGTCGTTGTTTTTGTATTATTTATGTCATATTACCCTCGTGGCCTAGGGGTTATTTTTACCTGTTGTTTGAAGGTCATGTGATCGCATCCTGCGGGGCACAATAACTTTGGGTCAGAGTAATAGCCTGTTTTATTAAGACCAGACCGACCAAGGTACGGACTGCAGTGAAGGCCACTCGGAACTAGGTAAGCTTCGAACTCCTAATTACTGACGTCTGTCTTCTGCAATCAAGGTGGAATTGTGGGGAGCAAGTATTTCAGTAGTAGGTAATCTGATTTGCCCATGATCTCTGTCTTGAAAGCACTACTACTAGATGTGTCTAAAATCGACCATATTGGCGATTTTTCCTTTTCAAAAAATGGAAATACGATAATTCATGTGATATGTAATATGATTAATTATTGACCCTATAACCTCCTCGGTTGTATCTGTTATTCGTTTCATTTAACTATAATACTCTTATAGTATATATAGTGCATATTGTCTGCGCTAACATTTTTTGACGCGGATGGTGAATCTCTGGGCGGATTGGCATCATGGAATGAAGTACTGGCAGAACTTTATTCCATGGTGCCAATCCGCTCAGATTTTTACAATTTTACGTTCTCATTTATCTCTTTTTTCTTCTTATGTATCTTACGTTGGATGGAAAAACGATACTTTCGTTTTTCCATCGTTTATTGATTTAGTGAACACTTATAGCGTGAAGTTTTCCAAAAAGAGATGAATTTAAAATTACCTCTTCTGCATACCGAATTTAAGATCCTTTATAATAAATTAATAATGATTATAAAATTATGTCCATATATTTTTCAGAGTTCATCTGAAAGCCACTTTGAAACAATATTTAGTGTAAGTATTACTAAAATATTTGCTTTTAGGGATCTGAAATCCATTCACTAACAAATAGTGTGATAAATTCAGTATCTTGAATCTCATAGGGAGTAAAATTTCTAACGAAGGATAACGCTATAAAAATTTTATTGATAGATAATAAAATACCAATACTGCTTCTTCGGACCCAGTTTTGTCCATTGGGCAATAAAATTTGAATTTATTTCATATTTTTATGGGGTCGTAATGATGGCACCTAAAATTCGCGTCTTTTAACAAAGTTTGTCAGATATAAAAGGAAGTTTGGATTGTCGATAGATTTTATACATTATTCAGTTGTCTTACTACGGTACTCAAAATAGAAATTGTTGTCAATAAGTAAGGACAAAGTCTTCTTTCATTTGTTAACTTTTTTGTGTGCGTGTTTTATTTATTCATAATGGATTTTTCATTATGAATAAATATAATCCTATGAAGAATGTCCAGGTTATGACAGACTCAAACTGATCAAAACCCCACGATGGTTATCATAAGCTCTTTTAAGGGGCTACAGAATCTCCATTCGGAACACTACCTTTTACGCATGCCTAAGATTAGCCCTGTTGCGGAGGCACTAGAAATGCCCTCATCAACGAAGATTCGTAAATACGCACGAGTCACCCTTCTCAAGGTCACATATGAGATGGCTTTCCTTAGCGAGTTTTGAAACCCGGGGAACACCAAGGTTTAAAGGACCGCGACAAGACGCCTCTGTAGTCCTACCTCTTATCAGAATTCTCCTTCTACAGCATTCACATATCCTTTCTCTTTCTTCAACATAATGGTCTCACTAAATAGGGCTACAAGATTTTCCTCCGTGATTCTATTTATTATTCATATTGGATTATATAATGTTTTCTACACTAAACCTATTTTTTATTAATTTATTAATTACAATATTATTAAGTAAAAATACGCTGCAAATAGCATTCTTATGTTTTCATGAAACTTGTGAGAACTTTCTTATTAGAGTAAGAGAAGAAATGAAATTGGATATGCAAATACATGTAGCGAATAAATACAAATACATAAATATCTTTATTTACAAAGCCTTTTTGGTAAAAAATGATAACATTGCTATTTTGACCGATTTAATGATCGATTGATTAGCGCGTTTAACAAAATACAAAATAACATAAGATCGCAACACCTTTACTATGTAACTAAAGATATACAATGCCATCACTGTGTAGAAAGAAATATTCATTGTTTAAAAAATTGTAACACAACATCAAGGATAATAAAATAAGATTGTATAAGTGTTATAGCAGTTATAAATCATCTTTTAGTTAGAGACGATTATTCCACAATATAAAGAGAAAATCTCCGGTCATTTAACTTTACTGTACGCTCTCCTAAATGATCTTACAAAATCGTAGAGTAGTTACAGCTTATACGAAAACTATAGTAGCTCTACGAATGACATTACTACGTTTTTACTTTATACATCAATAAATTTTTAATAAATTGTCATCTTGCAGTATTGTATTTAATATGTAACAAATATAATCAATGCTTAAACCAACTTATAATTTTGCACTCCGGGAGTGCCGGCAGAAGTGAAAGCTTGATTAAAAAAAATACAATATATATTATTAAATACAATATTCATTTGTTGCGCTATCGTACACAATCATGACAATTTATATTATATTAAAAATGTATCACTTTAAAACTCCGTCTTACGAATTTCTGATCAGGTCTTATGTACTGACGCGAGTTTAACCATTTTTACTAACCCCAAAAACTGTTCAACTCCGCTAAAGTTTTCACTTCAAAAATAGTCATTTTTATTTCGGGTTATACATTATTTTAGGTATAGGGCATAGTCCACCACCCGGCCCAGGCCAGTTGGTGCCACCGAAGATCGAGCTCAGGCTGGCCGCGAGTAAACAATTGAAGGTGAGCGCCTTGACACTGAGCTACTACGACACCTATCTTTTTTGCATATAACTAATTTACGGCATAAAAGTACTTCTAGCAAATTTATATTATAAGTGTGCGAAAAAAATCCCTGTCCGCTGTTTATTACGAAGATCGTTTCAAAGTAAACTGAGATCTTAGCAATTTAAAAAAAATTGAGATTGGCATGATTTTCTGATGGAAACGTGACTACTATAGAAGTAGATAGTAAGATAGTGGTTTAGTACTGGCACATTAAATTTATCATTTGTGCTTGGCGGCTTCTGTTAATTTTTTTTTGTACAAATAAGGTGTTTTAATTTTGAAAATATGACAATATCACGATAAGAAATATACAAACTTTCATTTTAAAATTGCGCAATCTTTTTAGATTTTTTAACACGCTTTTATTAGCTTCGCCTGTATGTTTGTTTGCTTGTTTGTAACCGACTCCTTTGAACACTATTTTG
>JAOCPS010164248.1:0-14530 GCA_025505425.1 Graphium colonna
TCCATGGGCGACGGGATCACTTACCATCAGGTGAACCGCCTGCTCGTTTGTCTTCCTTTCCATAAAAAAAAAAAAAACCAGACACAGCAATGTAGTAGCTTCAAGTGATTCTGCTATCACAGGAATAATGTATACGCACGCCTAGAACTAATCATTTCTGGATTTCGCGATCGTCACTGGTCTTCTGCGAACGAAACATCCGGATTTGGTTACACGCGTCAGTTTCTTGGAAACAAATCGCGCAGCGTTGCTGATATAATCTAAATATCAATTTAGACTATATCAGCGCCCGTATTAAGATATTTTAACATGTGTCTACTACACAACGTTGAAGAATATTTAATATTTCTGTATCTATTAACAACTAAATGGTAGAGATTAACGTTTTCTTATGGAAAGGAAGACTAATGAGCAGACGGTTCACCTGATGTTTAGTAATTCCGTCGCCCATAGACACGCAACATCCGGAGAGCCACGAGTGCCTTGTTAACCTAGGAAAATCGATAGAATAGGTTTATTGGAAACGATGGGTCGGGATAAAAAATCTGAAGGGCAATGGAGAGGGAAAAGGGAAAGGGTAGAAACGGCCATCCGGTATCCCCAAAATTAAGTAGGCATACTTTATTTTATGGCGACTTTGTAAAGAGCGGTGGTACTTGCCCGAGCGAGGCCGTAAAAGTGCAGTAAAAGCTATAAAAAGATGTAAAGCTCTGTATGACGGAAATATTGTTTACAAATGTATATTAAAATTCAGACCAAAGTGATTCTGTTATGCTGTTTTGTTATAGTTTATAGTGTTCATCAAAATTAGTAATATAGTTACGTAGTTGTATACAACCGAGGATATTAATATAACACTAACTGTATCAAAAGAAAACATAAGTTTAAACTTTGCAACAACATATATACATATAAGAAACTAAAGTTTGCTTTTATATTTATGTTTATATTTGCTTTCATATTCATATGTCTTATGCTTGTGAATGTGTGCGTATCAATTTATTACTGTTGATTTTTGCAGAGTTCTCATAAATTTTGACAGAAATAAAAATCTAAAGTATTTTATCAGCCTCCTCTTTTTACAAGCTTTTATTTAGTTTCACCTGTCCCCTTGCCAGTGCGAATGGAATCTTGCAAGTTCAAATTGACTCATTTCCTGATTCTCGATGCAGTTGAAAGTTTGCAAGCGTATGCATATCGCGTGACAATGCAATATTATGATGATATGAAGCTGATCTGATGCCTTAAGCTTTCTAATTAAACGACGCAAACCCATCGAGTTTGGTTCGTGTGAGTCATGTTAAGGAGCACTAAACGCATATAAAAGTTTGATTAGAAAACATTTTTTAATTTGAATATATTATATCGTTTAAATTCTAAAAATAATCCAATATCTGCTGCTAGTACTAGTTTATAAAGCCAGAACTCGCAGGTTCGATTCCCAATATTTTGTTTCACCGTTCTTTTAATTAGTTTGTAATGTTGGCTGATTATCAGCCTGTCCGAAGATCAGGGTGGATCACGCGTCGAATGGAAAAATATAAAATTCGATCTTGTGCTTAATCACTCTACGGTCAGATCAGTCGTTTCGTATGACCACCAATCGAGGTAAAAGAGTAAAAGTGTAGAGAATCCACCTGTTCATACGCATAAGCTAGTGCACTATATTGTTCGACGCTCAGTTGTTGCCACTTGTAGATTGATGGCTTTGGCCGCGATCTGATTCCAATATAATCCGTCCTTTCGGCTACATTTTCATTAAGTCGTAATAAATATGTTAAAATAAATTATGTTAAAAATTTAATCTGAAAATAGTTTTTTTTGAAAAAGATGTGTGATTTTATAAAAAAACATAGAGTGACATATGAAAAGACTTGCTATAAACAAAAAAATGTAACCTCAGTTATTTTGTATCAAACTCAAAATCGTTGACTGCTAGTTTGTTATTTACATGAAAAAAGAAGTTTGTGCTGGTAAGTCTTTGTTTACTCGAAGACGTGATACTGATGTGGTATGATAAAATATACCTACATAACTACATAGTTTTTTTTTTAATATGAGAAGGAAGACGAACGAGCAGGCGGTTCACCTGATGGTAAGCGATTCCGTCGCCCATAGAAAAACGCAACATCTGGAGATCGGATATAATAGGTTTTATTGGATAGGATGGGGTCGGGGTTAAGGATTTGGAGAGGATAGGAATAGGAAAAGAAAAGAATAGACATGCCATCCGGCATACCCAAAAGTCATGCATAATTTATGCTGACTTTATAAAGGGCGGTTGCACTTCCCCGGACGAGCACGGCCGTAGAAGATGTGCAGCAAAAGCTGTGAAAAGTTGGTATGCTCTACTACCGCAAAACAGACTCCAAGAAGTAAACTTTTGTGCTATATTTTTTTACAGTTAGTTTTTTATGCGAATACCTCCAAAATATATCCTATCAAATAAAATTTAAATTAAAAAAAATCGGTTTACATATGGGGTAGATATGACGTCATCCTTTTTAAAGACGGTTAAGTAATAAATTTTCGGCAAAGTTTAGTTTGACGGAACTTCTAACGTAGCGAAGGGCCATACATTTAATTTGACAATAAATTATTCAGACTAGTATGTTTAGTCTGGTTTAAGATGTCGACTGGTCACGAAGAGAGATGGTATAAATACACGAGTGTTGCCCATCAGCCGATGAGAAAGATCAGAAACGCACGAAATATATATAAACACGAATTCGTAATGGCTCTCGCGGCCTTGAACCCGCATCCACGTTCAATGCCGACGATAGTTCGCGAAACCGGAGATGCTACCGCGAATGTTTTCTACCGCCGAAAAATGGAGGAAGTTCTCAATTTTAACTATATGTCTCTGTTTTTGTATGTACGTGACTTTATATCACTGCTAATTATGAACCGATTTTAAAAAAATCTTTTTGGAACGAAGTCCCTTATGGGGCGTTGCGAAGGGTATATGGCTATGTATGATGGCTATAATGTGTCTAATGTATAGTCTACGGGGAATAACTGTTTATTTATTTATATATTAATTTATTTGCGTTCTCATATATTTTTCTAGAAAATAGGTCCAATAGTTTCTTTTTTAAGTCAATATAACTGCAAAATTCGTTTCACAATTGTTCTACTGCTAAGGCGTTTGAAGTTTATTTTCGATGAAAATAGTTATCGAATAATTGAATAGTGTACTTGATAATTCTTGATAACACTGGATATTTCACTTATATATCAAAATAACCAAATAACTCGACTTCCACGACCTTCGTTTAACGGTATCTAAACTGTTAATTTGTGCGTAAAGAAAGAAGACTCCATTTTATCGGCGTCTCCACTGGTGAGCTGTGTAAATATTTAATTGCTCTCGGTCAATGAACCCGTGGTTATCATCGAAACAGTTTTTCTGATAACAATTTTGTTACGTATTTCATTCAAAATCCCTCGTTTCTTGTTCGATTTTTGAATATTTCTCTTGTAGGGCCCGTTATGTCATACATATTGAGAAGTCACATATTTGTCCCTTGGATAACGGCATCTGGATGCTTACTCGGTGTGACGAAACAAGGAAAATATTGGATAGAATCTCGAGTATCTATTGAGATAAATAAAAAGAAGTCTAAAATTAACTTAATGTACACCTCTTCTCAAAAATGTTGGTCAAAGTCTATATAAGTTTTAATTTAAAATTCCTTCCTTGTATATATAAGGAACTAATTTTAAATAACCTAAATATGACATATACAACATGTAATCTAAAACACAACATTAAAAAAAATATTAAATTACATGTTGTATTTTGGGTATAAAGAGTCAATTTTACTACAAGGCGATTAAATGATTCTATTATGCTATCTGTGATGAACTAATAATAGAGCAGCTTCAAAAGGTATGAGTTGTCTTCAAGTTCTTAAGTCGAGGGCGTAGATAAAGTTTATCATCATTGTACAAACGCTACATTAACCCAATTTTTATTTTTATTACCGTCTAATATTATCCTATTTTGCTTATATTGCGATAGTGTTTAATTGTATCATGTTGTTACGGTCTCCACGCGTACGGAGTTTCGGAATAGGCGCGAAGCGACGCCTGCGCATGCGCTAGTTTGAGTTGGCTCTAGCAGCGCGCTTGTTGCCTGCCAGTGATCTCCACAGAGTAAAACATTTTTTTATCGCGTTCGTTTTTTAAATTGTGACAGACGACGTATATCGACGTAAGTTATTTATTATTTATCTTATCTCTTAGTTTTTAATAGAACTTATAATGGTTTATAAAGATTCGTTTAGTGAAAACTGTTCTTGTTATTTTAATGCACTTTCATGTTGCATTGAGACCGGAAGGGATTTGCCAGCCCTTTCACTGCAATTATGTGAATACATCCGTTGAAATAAAATTAGTCGGTTAAAATTAAATTTAACTTTTGCATTAAAAGGTCATTGTAAATATGAATACGTCATTTTTTTAGATAAATTTTAAATGTCTAATTTACTTCCATTTAAAATTATATACCGATATATTATTTGAAATGGAAGCAAATTAGATGTCAAAATATAGTTAAGGGAAATATTGATTATGACATTGTTAAAAATATATAAAGTATAAACTGGAAAATACGATAAAAATGGTATAATTCCCGTTTTAATATCTATTGATAAAATTTTTCTTCATCGTCATATTCATCATGAGCTTTTACTGCACGTGAACTGTGTGTAAAATTTAATTATTGTTTATATTTATTTCTTTAATATTGTTTGATTCACTTTTGCAATATTTTCTATTTAAGTTATTAAGGATCGTATACATATTGAACTTTAACTATATTTCTGTTTGAAAAGATTAGTATCATAGTTGCTTGCAGTAGTTAATATGCCAAAATGACCGACTTGGAATAATGATAAATGGAATAAAAATACAAAAAAAAGTTTTATTTTCACAATGCAGCATGCATGTTATTTTATTGAGTTCAAAATATATTTTACTTTGATCTTTTGCTTTCTAAGTTTTTTACTTAAAATGTGTAGAAACGGTTAAAAACTATACAACCGGTTATCTTGTATAGTTTTCTTTTTTGCCTATAGTGTAGTCTAGTAGTGTACCAGTTAAATATAGTTTTTTATCTTATTAAAACGATTAGGAAGGTGTCTTGCATTTAAAACAAACTCTTATCTATCATCTTATTTCCTCACCCACATATAATTATCAAAGGTATTGTTGTATAATGTGGACAACACACTAAGAATAACAACTAATAAACTTAAAAGGAATCGACAAAGATATACACTATCTATTGTGTTCACTTGCTATTATGTTAGATGACATAAGTAGTCTTAGTTTTAAAGGGAAATTATAAAGTTTAAGTTCCTAAGTAATTCCCTTCCTAGTAAAATGACGGCCTGTACCGACTGAAAAATATTGAAACAGTGACGAGTTAGCCCAGTTGCTAAGTCGTTGGCTTCTGCGTCACGGTTCGTAGGTTCAATTCCTACCCGGAACTAAGATATATTTTTATTATTTGTGTGTGTAGTACATGTTTGTTAAACTTTTTACGTTAAATGCAGGATTTTTGTTATCTAAAAATTCTGTTATTTTAAAAGATTAATTTATTACATTTAGAGTAGTAAAATATTTCATGATAAAACAATTCATGACATAGCAGTGTTTATTGGAGTTGTTCTATTAGCTATTTTAGATACAATCAAAAACTAAACAGCTTCAGCTAGTCTTCCTTAATATTATATTTAATTTCTGGAACAATGAAGTTGCTGTTAGTCGTAAAATTCAAATATAGGAACAATGAATACGAAATATAATGAAGCAGTGGACTTGTACGGCTCAAGGAGTAATGTTATTCAAATTAGCTCGTTTTGAATGTTTTGTTTGACTTATCTTAGCCCGCCGTGTCTTTGGGAACACTAGGAACTTTTTTTGTATATTTTATTATAATGCAATCTAGGAAACAACGAAGTAATTTAAGATTATATAGCTGCTTAACATGTTTTTGTTAAAATTGTCTGACTTACGTAACGAGGTATTTATTTTAGCATTTGGCCAGAATAATCTTATTATAGTCTAAGTTCAGGGTAACTTTAAATATTCCTAAGATTTCTTTAAAGTATTATGATGGAAATATTTTACTTATTTAATATAAATATCTACATTCTCTATAAGTCGTTTATACATAGTTTATACTGAGTGAGAAATATGATACATTTTTTATTATGTTTTAACACATTTTAGATCCTCCGTCCTCTTTACTAAGTCATCTATATTTTTTTATATCAGTGTATTCAAATGGGAAATTCCCTGAGGTATGTACACTACAGACTCTGAAAGCACTTAACCGATTTTAATAAAACTTTGTGTGTGTGTTCGGGTGATATTCTCAATGGTTTAGATTCATAATTGGACTCGATAGCATTCTTATCGGTAACAGATTATTGGAGCTAGACAACGTGTTGTATAAAATAAAGTACTCATTTCTTTTTGTGTTGCCACATGGCCATATCTACTCTCTTTTTTTCCTATCCCTTCCCAATCCTTAATCCCGAGCCATCCGTCCCAATAAACACGTACTTTACAATTCCTCAAGCTAACAACGCATGAGCGACGCTACTTAACACCAGGATCGTTTGTCATTCTATCCATAAAACACGTATGCCAGATACACTTAATCAAGTAAAAAAATTTGCTACTTTTAAAGAGCATGAAAGCGAAGAGCTTTCTTTTTTAAGAACCTTTGTTTAGCAAAGATTTAAACAACAATTTTTTTCTTTTGAAAAACGCTGCTCTTATTGTAAGAATCTGAGCCTTGTGTGTTACATGGGCGTTTTAAAAGTATTAATCACTCCAGAGAAAACACTCAGACCAGACCACCAGATCACAAACACTTGTTGGTCCCATAAATATTAGCTTCGGGTGAGGATCGAACCCCATGCCCTGCGAGGTCTTAGCAATTACGTCAACCGATCGAGAAATATTTCTTCTACATTACCATATTGCAAGCTTTTTTGTAGAAATAAAAAGATTCGGTGTGAAAATTGACAAACTACTACAAATTATGAATATAAAAATATTATGAGCAACGTCCTATGAATTCGTTTTATAGACTTATTCCAGAGCACAGAATAAACTGACATAATATATAAGTTTTCCCGTCGACAAATTTCATTCCGCTGAAGAAAAGTAATTTTACCTGAAAGTTTCGTCGCGGAATAAAACTGCCATGACCTAGAAGTTGACGAGATGAAATACCTTATGCAGACGTATAAAGATGGGACATTTCACTCCTTTAGGGAAATTGGAGCAACTGTGTTCACAAATACCAAAGTAATGATTGCTTAATGCAAACACTGCGCCATAAATGAAAAGAGGTCTTGTTAATATGCGATTAAACTGCTCGAATTTTAGACTTTATTAGCTATGCTAATTGTATGATGGGCTAGTTTTATACGCAGCTAGGATATACTGAAAACTTAGTGTTTTTCTTTGAAAATTGAAATTTCAATATTTTAGGACGTTATATGTGGAAATCATATATGAAGAATCAAAATATTATTAAAATTGATATACCTACCACTGAGTAAACAAAATCTTAAGTTGAAAAATTAATTACGTAATTCATGCTCATCCGAGCGGACACGGCACTGCCGAGTGGGACGGGAGGTCACAAGATCACAGCCGCTAAGTTTCATTCATTTGAGTTAAAACCATGTCCCCAATTTTATTACATAAATATAATGACAATTGAATACCGAGTGCTCTCTTTTAATATCGGACTCAACATACCACCTGTATATCTGTTGAAAAAGTTGTTAGTTATTTTATAAAATTTTATTTCTTTTATTATAAGCATGACCAACGAGCATCGATTCGCCTTATGTTAAGCGATCCCGTCGCCCATTGATAAATACATCTGGAGAGCAGCGTTTGCGTTGCCAACCTGGGAAATTAGATACAACAGGTATGGGGGATGGGTTGGGAATATATTAAGGATTTGAAGGAGAAAGATATAGTGAAAAAGGAGGTACGAATTGCCATCCGGCGTCCCGAAAAGTAGCGCATATTTTATTTTATGTCGACTTTTATGAGGGGCGGTGGTATTTCCCAGAGAAGTGCGTATTTAGTCATATCTCGTGAGAATTTAGTAAATACTACTTATATTAATGTTATTTTAAGAATAAAATCTGCCACTGACATAATTATTCCGTTTCAATGTGTACAATAATATCTTACATACGTATCGTAAATATATTTTCTATGTACATTTTTGTTAACTTTTTCACAAAGCTCTCTCCTTTGAAAAAAATCAATATGAGAGTGTGCAAACGATAGATATCAGTCTCTCACAATGGTTTTAATAAAATCCCTGGAAAATGTTCAACGACAGAGCTTTATTTGTTTCGTACGAATTGTCAACCGTGAAAATATTTTTGTCACTGTAGTATTCGTCTGAACCAAAAGAGTCCTAATGTCGATTGATTTTAGGATTTGTTCATAATCTATCAGTATTTAAGAATAAATATTGTATTTTGAATAAATGCTGTGGCAGAATAGAATTAATTTAAAGTTATTGAAGATAATCCTCAGGTTATTATTAATTTCAGAACATGCTGTAGTATGATATATTACTGTATCATATTGTATGTGGAAATGTTTAGAGATCGTTTGAATACATAATGATATTTATTTGCGAAGACGTTTGTTTATATTGACATCGCTTTACGCGTCATGCGCAGTAAAATATCCCAAAATTTAATATTTAACTGTAATTAAATTTATTAATAATCGGGGGAAGTTTATTTCTATGGATCTTATCCATTAATAGCTACTTCCTGCGGTTTCGTCCGTGTAAATTTTGCTCCGCCCCTATTGGTCATAGCGCGATGTAATAAAGCCTAAAGTCTTTCTAGGTAAATGTGCTAGACTACACTAATTTTTCAATTTACTTTACTAATAATTACTGAGATTAGCGCGTTCAACAAAACAAACGGACAAACTTTCAGGCTGACTTACATGGACAGTTACTGTCAGCTTACAAAATAAAAATAGTCATACATATTATTTACGTCGTTTATAATAACATTGCTAGGTTCCCAATTTCTCATTCTCTCCCCAGTGTATTTCGCTGTATGTAGTAGAATAAGAATGAGTGTTCAAATATTGTTAAATATTTGTATCCAAAAATAATTATTTTCGGAGAAAATAGTTAAAGTGACTTTAAACGCTTTGAAAGTAAAAGTTTCCGAAACAATTTTTCAGTAATTATGAATTGAAAAGGAAACTTTTCAACGACTTTGATGATAATTGACATATTAAAAAATAATTACATGGGGCCACCTTGTAATTATATCATATCAAATAAAAGAAGAATTTTTAAAATCGGTAAATTATTTGCAAACAAGGTAACTAACTCCGTATCAGTAATTTTATGAAAGGAACCATAAAAAATTATAATATTTTTGAAACTAATTACAAAAAAGGATTAAATTCATTGCGTAGAGAGCAGGCAGGTTTTCGAAAAACTATTTATTCAAAGTATTTTGATCACCGTTTTATTTAAATTTTTAACCGACTTTCAAAAAGGAGGAAGGTTCCCAATAAGAATGTTTATATTTCTTATGTACGTTCGCGCATATTCGCCATTTATGAACCGATTTAAAAAAATCTTTTTTATATGATTGAGCATACTTCGTAGATAGTTCGATAAAATAAAAAAAAATCGGTTTAGTTTGTTATTTAAATAAAAATTACAAAATTTAGGAATGTTTGCACATATCTCCGCAACTTTTGAACCGATACGAAAAAATATTTTTTAAATCTGATCAGAATCCCCACAATGGTCCCACGATTTTTTCATAAAAATCAGATTAGTGGTTTGGTTTTAAAATCTAAATAACAGAGAGGATATGTTTTGAGAGTAGATCTAAGGCGTTTGTAATTTTTTTGTGAGAATAAACTTGTTATTGCGAATCATGTCCTTACCGACTCCACGTTTTTGACAAAAGAAGAGTTGTATGTTGCTTTTTATTTATCCAGGATTACGAGTTGTCTGTTCCTGCTACGCACAAATGTTAATGCTTAGCTTCCCCTGACTTCAATAATTTTTAAGGGGGATATTTTCAAATAAAAGGAAATATTACAGCGAATGTTCTAATACTGCAACTCATCGCATATCTAGATTAGAATTGAAGAGGCAGCGGAAGAACTACGAATGAATATATGAATTATGAATGTATAAGAAATTTATGTTAGGAAAGCGCATTTGTAAGAAAAATTAAGTTCACTTCCAATGATTGATGACAAATCTATGCATCCCATCTTCCAATTAAAAAAATAAGCAAATAGGTTGGATAGAACAGCTTGACAAACAAAAATCAATCAAGAAAATTTCTTTAGTATTTAGGTTTTACATAATTTGTTTTTTTTTTGTGGAAAAAAGTTTTTAGATATATCCTTTATTTTGAGTGATTTTACATAGTCGGCCTTTATTTTCATAATGTAATTTTTAGGGCCTCTTTTCAATATAAATAATATTTTTTACTTTAAAGATTTACTAGAGGCAAATCAACAACTGATGTGAATGTCACACAAATATATATTGTTAAGGAATCGCAAAACCCAGTTGTTGTATATTTTGGTATTTTTTTACAACTCAATAAGTGTTCCGTAAGGATCAGTTTAACGGTCCAGGGGGATTGGGGTAAGTTAATAATTTTATGGAAAATGCATTAGAATTTCGATTAATGTATAAATAAAATAATTACACATTTCTGTGCTCCTGACACATCACATTAACATAACACAAAAACACAATATTTTTTTTTAAATTTCAAGTTATTTTTTCCTTATATTTATTGCGCGAATAGATAAGAGAAGTGTTAACCATACATATATATGTATGGAGCGAAACACTACCACGAAAATAACATTAGAAATTATTAAAATAATCAGAAATCTTGCGGACACATTTAGAACAATACTGGACGTCTTGTAATTTTAAATATGTAAAATGTATTGTCATATTTCAGAGTCTTATACAACTATTTTATACGATAAATAGGGCAATGTGGTAATAAGCTATTAATTTTACTCAGAATCTCGACACGACACATAGCACCAATAAATTTTAGACGACAGTTAAACGACATTTTCTAGTAGACGTCGTTGTTTTTTATGGTTCATTTCCATTTGAAGTAATTTATTGGCAATATATTAAACCCCACATTCCTCACAAAGTGATGACGGGCCTTCATGCAAGGTCAGAAATTCGGGATATGGGCGATGATGCGTAGACATACATATGTACGATGGTACCTAACCGTCCGAGACTCGTTTTATTACATGTCGTACGTAACTAGGTTCCCCATACTTTCGTCGGTTCTCAAAGGATAATTCCCGAATAAATACAAAATATATTAACAGATTTCATTTCATGATTTTTAAATGGAAGTCAAGAACATGATGTTCTTTGACAATGGCAATTATTTTTAGCGTGTAAATGAATAAGGATTTTTAAATATTTAACGTTGGACACCTAAATATTTTTGAATGTTAGGTAAAATCCTTGGCCTTACAATTATAATTATGGCTTTATAGGATTAATGTGAATTACAAAAATCAGTCAATCCAGACATCGGTCATAAATGATTTTTGTGTACTACTTACTAGTTTTGGTGCGAACTTGGACCTAGTGATTATTTTATTTTACATTTATTTTAATGTCTTATCTTTTATCATGTATAAATTATACTAACATTAACTACATATATTCGAAATTTCATTTCAAGAGAAGCAGTAGTTCAAGAGCTATCACGGAACACACATTTCAATACACACAGATATATATTTGTAGACTTTATTCTTCTTTACATAAAAATACCACTGCTAATACTAAATAAATAATTTAAAATCATACTATATGTGGGCTAGGAAGTACACAGTTACTTATAAAAAATATTAAAAGACAGTCCAAAAATATTTTGACGTTTGGAGATGCTACAAGGGCCTGTAGAACCATCTATTGATTACGACAAAGCCGTGTGATTTACTGTTATTTATTCAAATAGTTACAATCATTTGATTTGATTCGAAATAATATATGTTAGAAAACATTTTTATTGGTGTCGTTTGCACAAGGTCTATACATTTTTAGGATGCACTGTGCATATTAAATATGCATTTTGTGTATATTGACATATTTTTAGGGTTCCGTAGTCCACTAGGAGTTTTGTCATGACTGTCTGTCCGTCCGGGCTAGTACAGCCATCGATTCTTACGAAAATTGGTGGGTAGATGTTTATTGGAAATCCAAATGTTTTTAAAATCATGGAAAAATATTTTATTGGGGGTACAAAGAAAAGTAATTTAAAAAAATCGACTTATCCTATCGTATGGGATATTGTTGGAAATTATCCTGAATTTCAACAAAAACTGCACTGGAACTTTGTAGATCAAATTACTCAGTCTCGAGATATTTTAATACAATGTTAAATTAGAGCGTCCCTCCTCTCCCCTTTGCTATTGAATTATTATTAAAATAGCTGAAAAAAATGTGCAATATATCTCTAAGTAAGTACTTGCAACGAGTACTATAGCGGACACGGTATCAAACATAGGTATTTTGTACAACACGACAAATTTATGTACTTACCGTCGTCTTATTAAAATATATGGAGTCGACTGCAAAATCGAATTTGTCGGTATTTATTAGTGTCAAGCGGTCGGACCATTGGTCGGCTACGGAACCCTTTTATCTGTTGCCCGACACGCACTTGGCCCGTTTTTTTAGGACAGGTAGAGTATAAAACTAAAATTAGTTCAGTCGTCGCCCATTAACATAATAATTAATTACTTCCTTTTCATATAAATATGTTAAATCTGCATCGAACGAAATTTAGGACGAATGTTCGATGTTTTCAGGGAAGTGTGCGAAAAGTTCACTTCCAAATGACCGATCAATATTCTCGCCATTTTGAAATGGTTTCAGTATATTGAAAATGTATTTCACTCTATTATAACAACATTAGTAGACGGTATTTAGACAAAATTTTCTTTTTAACCGACTTCAAAAAAGAAGGTTATATTCGACTGTATGTTTTTTTGAACCGACTTCAATAAAGGGGGAAGGTTGTTTATATATTTTTTTATATATGTTCGCGCATATCTCCGTCATTTATGAATCAATTTTAAAAATTCTTTTTTGTCTGATATCGTATTCTTCCGAAATCGTCTCATAAGATTTAAAAAAAATCGGTTCAGTACCGATTTTTTTTTTAATGAAAATAACAAAATTAATTATATTTATATTCACGAATATCTACGTCAGTTACAAACCAATTTTAAAAATGCTTTTTTTGTCTGATAGAGGATTCTTCCTTAATGGTCTTCTAGAAGAAAAATCTGTTCAGTATTTTGTTTTTCAAATGAAAATAACAAAATGGTTCTACATTTCGCCTATAGCTCCACTACTTATGAACAGGTTTTAAAAATTCATATTTTATCTGATAAAAAATTTGTTGTAACGTTTTGGAAGTATAGCCACTTTCAAAACGGTTTCACATTTTTTTTTCTATAAGAAGCGTATAAGTAGTTTGTTTTTAAAGTCGAAATAACGGAGATGATATGTTTCGAAAGTACACTTTTAAGGCGCTTGAAGTCGGTTTTTGTAATTTTCTATGAAAATAAACTTATTATGTACGTTACTCCGATTTCTTCTTTAAATATGACCAGATTTTATTTTTTTATTTAGAAGGAAATATTTTCCAAGCGATCCCATAAATTTTATAATAATGTGTAAAATTGTTTTTTTAAATTAAATTTCTGTTAAAAATATATCATGAAAGTTTACTTCTAAGGCGTTAAAAGTCAGTCTTGCAATTCTGTTAAAAAATAACATTTGTAAATTGACTCAACTTCAGTGAATTGAAAGACTTTAGATAAGCAAAGTAAACTACAGTAGTTATAAAGTGTGGCTCACACCAGTTTGTTTAGATCATTTTAAGAAATGTTATTTTTACGTGAACCAGCTGCTTCTTTCGTGGAAGATAAACACTGTGTCAGGAATGAACGCGTCGATAATTGAATTAGAGAAAACATTATTATAATAACATCGTTGTGTAACGATTACGTATTAATTGCTCGAGAAAACGATTCGTATAAACGAACTTGTTGTGCTAACATTTGTTAACGTCGACATTTAATTGATTTGGCGCGAAATGATCAAAGCGAAACGGGCTTCTTAAAATGGTTACTAAATATTTTACGTGTTGGCGCATACGAGGGCTAAGAGATGGTGTTTCGTAAATATAATAAATGAACACATTGCAATGGCTAGACGAAAACTGGCACATTTTTATTAGCACTCGTTTTCAAGTTTTAAGTTTGTCTTGTTCTTGTCGAAATAAATTAATGGTCAAGTAGATTTTAATGGTATTTATTTTAAAGGATGCCCTATAAGTAAAGAGACTTTTTTCGAAATCAAACTGGCCACGGAAACGGTTTTATAAGAAAAATAAATGGTTGCCATGCT
>JAOCPS010164359.1:0-14529 GCA_025505425.1 Graphium colonna
TCCAAATCCTTAATCCCTACCCATCCTATTCAATAAACCTATTCTATCCAATATCCCAGGTTGACAACGCACTCGCGACTCAATTTTGCGATTGTCTATGGGCGACGGGATCGCTTACCACCAGGCGAACCGTTTGCTCGTTTGTCTTCCTTTCCATAAAAAAAAATTCATATTTTTTTTATGGAAGACAAACGAGCTGACGGTTCGCCCAATGGTAAGTGATCCCGTCGCCCATAGACGTCGTGAGTACGTTGTCAACGTGGAGAATTAGATAGAATAGGTTTATTGGATAGGACGAGGTCGAGATTAAGAGTTTGGAGGGGAAGAGAGTGAGACAATAAAATGGTAGATATGGCCATCCGGTAACCCGAAAAATCATGCAAATTTTGGAAAAAACGTTCCTAATGGGGCGTTGAGGAGAGGTAACCTAGCCGACAAAAAAACGCAACGATCTATAGTCTATGTATGATTGACATACATTGTCTACGGGGAATGACTGTTTTTATATATTTACATAATTATTTATTTTGTATTTAATAATTTATTATTTTTTTTAATTATTTGATTAATTTATATGTTCTATTTTTTTTTCATTTTGTCATATACCCTTTCTTTTTTATTAATCAATTAATTATTTTTTGTTTTTTTGTTCTTTTTATTCTTTATTCTTTATTGTACACAAAATTGACACAAAAAAAAGAAATAAAATAGATGTACAAAGGCGAGCTTAACCCTAGAAAGAGTTTTTTGTGTTTTTTGGACCGAAGTTCCTTACGGGGCGTTACAGAGGAGTACCCTAACCGCCATAAAACGTCCGTAACGTTAAAAAAGATGATAACAAGGATCTTCGTCCCTATCTGACGTTCCACGACACCACACGGTTTTTTATTTTATGCCAACTTTAAAAAGGACAGTCGTAAAAGAGCAGCAAAAGCTGTGAAAAGATATTATACTCTACCACCTCAAAAATATTTGTTTATTATCTTTTAAATCGCTTTATTCAGGTTCCAGATTATATTGGCCTATTTAATATTTAATAAACAATTAGCACAATGGGCAATTCTTTATCAATACATCAAGGAAATGAAAAAGATAAACTATAAACAAAATCACGAAGACAATACTCTATTCAAATTATTGTTTATCGAAATTTTATTATGTATTAATAATAAAGAAAATTTCAATCCAAATTTCTGGCCAACACTTATAGCATGAATCAAATCTTTCTTTACACAGAATTACGTCCTGTTTCGTCCTGTTAGGACGATATTATAATGAAATTATTATTCATTGCGTTTTCTTTGTGTTAACAAAAACTGAAAATCAATACAATAATTTGCTAGTAACTCCATTTGGTTAATACTGTCGGGGTAACCATAAAAATTTAATTATTTTTCAAACTAAATACAAAAAATAATCAATTTCATCCCGTAGAGAAACTATAAATGTTTTCGAATAACTATTTATTCAAAAACTGCTACTTTAAACTTCTGCAAATCATGTCTTTCTGAACTTCACGTTTTTAACAAAAGTGGAGTTAGGTGGTTTGCGTATTAAGGTATCGATACAGTATCAATTGGATCTACCTTATTAACACCAGTGGTACCAATAGAAACTTTCTTTACACAATCTAGCCAATGAAGTAAATTTAAGTCCTTCTGACCGAATTACGGCCACGGCGGCCAATTTCATCTAAGATTATCCAACTGCGCAGGAGATATCATAGTGCCAAAGTGTACCTACGCGCAAATACAGGTGCACTCTCTGTTCCTTTACGATATCTAGAGTATACGCCTCCGGTTATGTCGACTGACCGGAGAGAGATCAGGCGCGACTTTTTTAATGCGCATGCGACGCATGGATCATCTTTCTTTTCAGGCAATCAGGTGATCAACCCACATTGCCCTAATGCGACCAAGAAATAACAACACAAAGTTATTGTCGACCAACGACCTCCGGTTTACAAAGCAAGGGCCCATACCACTAGGCCACGGGGGCAATCAGTACATATAAACAATAGAGATCAAATTACGTGCGGTTTTGTGCTGTTAGTACTAGAAGCATCCCTCGGGAACTTAATTGTAGGCGACGTACACCACTTTACGCTGGCGATACTCCAATGACGTATAGCGGGAAGCATCCAGTAAATAACAGGAGAAGCGGAATAACGGAATTTGCCGTTGGTAACTAAATAACGTTACACGATTAATAACGCCAGCGGAGAATGGCTGTTTTGAAATTTAATCAACATCGGTCCAAATATTGCGCTGTAATGTTGGTAACGTAATCCCAGGTTAGGTTAGGTTAGCTAAAACTAACTAATAAATAGAGGAAATATTTTCCTAAAGAATCGATAGGCAAGTACATGTAGGGTTGCCACACGTACTTTATAATAAAGGATTGTATGTTATTTATGGTAATTGTTGTCTATAAAGTACGCGAAAATAGTTAATTTACCGTGAATAAATTTTTCTGTAATTAATTTCTCACATAATATCAGAATGTTTTTTGTAAGAAGTTTTGAGCGAAAAAACAATGACAAATTTTATAATAATAATTTTTAAAAGTAATGAAAAATGTATTTTAAGCAAAACGATAAATTAAAATAAATCCTACTATATGTTTACGCGACAGTTTTTTTTCTTCAGTATTATATATAAGCAATGTACTTTATTTCCTCATAACATAGGTGGCAGCCCTAAACACAGAAGATATTTGGTATGCTGTAAGAACGCTTTAAACCACAGAATCTTTAACAAGGTGATATTTACACTCTAAACAGATTCTGATTCTCCTAGATTATGGCGAAGCTTGACATAAAAATAATTCCAAGAATATAGCTTCTATTAATACAGAAACTATGATAAAAGAAATTAGGGAAACTATAAATTGGATTAATTATAAAATAGCCTTAAAAATGTTACTTTGGATAAAATTGATAAGCAGCATCTTATGTTAAATTAAAAAATTGCGGATTTTATCGCGGTTTATTTTAAAATTTTATCATCCAACGCTCCTGTCTAGTTGTAGATTAGTAGTTACTGCGTAGATCGGACTAAACTTAATATTCAAGCTGACGGTATACAGGACTAACAAGCGACAGCTGGACATCAAATACCTCAGTCCTACCCGTGACCATGAACGCTGTAAAGGGTTCGAAACGTAGAGAGATAAAATTTAAAGTAAATCGCGATAAAATCTGTAGGGTTGTCTAATTTAAAATGCCGAATATTCGCGTAAGTCTTTTTGCAATTTTGATTAAGGTATTTAAGATACTAATGCAAAAAATTGTTTAAATGTAACATGATATCGATATCTAAAGAATAATGTCAAACAAGTTGAATTGAATTGAATGAAAAATCATTCACATGTCACTTGGTGCGCTTTCACAATTGTCCCCGTCTCGCAAGTTTGCAGGCGAGAGAGAGGGACAAAAAGCGGTAGGGTGTGCATTGTATTGTTAGATAAGAACTGTCCGGGAACAATAGGGCTGTCACTCTCTTTGTAGTCGACAGACTTTCCTAGATTAAATTACCTGTTAGTAAATGGATCTTTTGTAAAATGTTGCCGCTATTTTTCAGGGAATAATCAGAAATTTATCCCACAAGGAATTTAAAATATTCTAATAAAATCGAACAAGAATAAAAGAAGCACATTAAATAATATCTCGATTCTTCATAGAAAACACTCAATAAATTCAAAATAGAAAATACCCAAGGTCAGTCCTCTGTTTGTCTTCATCGTGTTATCACATATTTTGGCCATATTACACGAAAAAGAAGCCAACGGTCTAGAAAAACTGATAGTTACAGGAAAAGAAGAGGATAAAAGATCTTTTATCCTCTACCTTTCCTGTAGGTCCTTTAAGTCGAAACCGCAGAAGATGGATGGACCAGATCTCCGAACTGGAGCTACTTATCAGATCTGCCCTACACCAGGCAATGAACCATCACGTTTGTAGGCAGACCATTGACCGCCTAAAATGTCACGTTCCTTATAAATAAGGGATTACGAAGAAAACGAAATATATTACCACGTTTACATGTTTAGATACTTCAGTCATGAATGTATAACAAAATCATGCCTTAAAACTAAAAAAATAAAACAAAAGCAGCCCATGGAAAGAGCAACATTACATAAACAATCCGAAAAAAGACCATAACCGTGGGAGAAACCACGGGCAAATGAAAAACCTTACCCCAAAACATTCATCCGCATTTCTTTATCAAATATATGTTAGAAAAGAAGAGAATAAGTTAGATTTTTTAGCTACTAGCAGCCCTATGTTTTGGCGACGGTCGCCATGGTGACCGCGTAGACCGACCACGTACTTCCTGTTTCCTGTCGCAATGGACAACAGAATCAATGGACTCCGCGGACAAAGCCGTACGAAAGTTTCCCTTTCAAATTGTATAGCACTGGTACATATGGGATTTGATAGTGGACGTACAAAAGCTTTCTAAAACCGTGTGTGGAGAAAGCTCAGTTATGTTTAACGTTCTCAGTATTTAGAATTTGATAGAAGCAGATGTCCTTTTTATACTTTTACTAGCAGACCGTGACTAAGGTTTTTTAAAAAAAAAATATTGAATGGAAGACAAGCAAGCAGACGGTTCACCTGATGGTAACCAATCCTGTCACCCATAGAGACACGCAACAACCGGAGAGTCGGGAATGCGTTGTCAACCTGGGAGATTGGATAGAATAGGTTAATTGGATAGTATGGGGTTGGGATTGAGGATTTGGAGGGGAAAGGATAAGGAAAAGAAAAAGGGTAGACATGGCCATCCGGCACCCCCAAGTCATGCATACTTTATTTTCTCGCCGACTTTATAAAGGGCAGTGGTAACACTTCAGACGAGCGCGGCTGTATAAGTGGAGCAAAAACTCTCTCTACAACCTCTTATAATCTTATAGTGACTAAAGTATACGTTAAATTATATTGTAGTAAACGAATAAAGACGTTATAAAAATCCACCACATTGGTATTTGAACATGAGCTCGAGCTTGAAAATGATTGATAAAAATTTTCAATTTTCTGCTGCGCGCATTGTTGAGGTTAGATTTGGTGACCTTTGTTTGAAAATAATCTGTTAAAATGAAGAAAAAAACACGCATTTTACAGGGCATGTAATCAAAAAGTGAAAAATAAATCTATATTAACATTATTATGAAGAAACGTGGGGCGCCTGACATCTTTTTCGTATCTAAACCGAGGGTTTTCTTGGTCATATAATAAACAAACAAGTAAAATCTTGCCACTATAAATTGAGATATAAACTCCTAGTACTCAAGTTGGATTGCACACAGTGAGCAAAATCTGATTAAAATTGGTTCAGTAATTTAGAAGTTCGTCGCGAACAAACAAAGTGACATGTAATTTTTATATATTAAAATGTTGGCCAGCGGATAGAGAGGGGTCACAGTTATTTGCACGCATAAATAATTGGGAAAAATAGTACACATTTAAGATTAAGAAAAGAAAGGATTGGAGAAAGTCGTGCTAAGTTTACACAAAAAATCATTATACTCATTAACTGATTTAAGAATAATGCCCATTTTTTTATAGAATGCAGTACTAAGTTGCAACAAGTTCAAATATATTTTTTGAAGACAAGACTTGTTATATTAACTTCTACACAATTTTTTTTGTAAAGAAAACCCGGGTTTTAGAGATTTTTGCTGCAATCGAAAAATCGATTTATCAAAAACGAGTTTCTTTTGCATTCTATATCTCTATGATAGATTGCGTAGACGTCATGTAGGTAAAGCAGAATTGATACTTTTATACTTTAAATTAAATTCCCGGCTTAAAAATAAAATCCATGTAACGTTATGTAAAAAAATATGGAAATAAATACTATATAATTTTTATCTTGATACATGAGGCTTTTTGGTACCGCTTTTGGGTATTGCCTTTTATATTTATTTAATTAATATACTGCTGTCCATTTAAATGTCATGTCCGGGACAACGTTTTCTCTGTTGTTAATAGTTATGACATCAGTCTTCGGAACTCACCAACGCGTGACCAAAATAATGAAGCAGCAATGAAATCCATAAAGTACGCTTACTCAATTCCAATGGCCGTAACAGCCTGTTAACCCCTTAGTTTAATAAATAAATCAAAATTATTAAATAAATGAAACATGTGTCACTTGAAAACAATCCTGTACCTATTCTGCCTTACTCCCTTGCTTTTCTTTTCAACAACTTATCCTTTAAAGGTTGGCAACCCTCCGGACATTGCAAGTATTCGAAAACGATAGGTGTTGTCCGTATAAAATAAAGTATGCACGTCTTTTGGGGATGCCGGATGGCCATGTCTACACTTATCTTTTCCCACTTCAGTCCCAACCGAATCCTTAATCCTGACCTCATCCTATTCGATAAACCTATTCTATCCAATTTCCCAGGTTGACAACGGACTCGCAACTCTCCGGATGTTGCGTGTATCTATGTCACACGTCTGCTAGTTTGTCTTCCTTTCCATAAAAAAAAGTTATCGCTCAACATCAGGCAAACCATCTGCACCTTTGCCATCTATATAAAAACACCTAAATGTCTGTCTGTATTTTAAATCAGGGTTTGTCCCGTTTGGCACAGACCAAGTCCAAATGGACCGAACGCCATCACGTGCTCATAGTGTATTCATCAGCCAATCGATGAGTCAACTATGCCGGATCCATTGTTCAATTCGTCCGCAGTATTTACATCTGTGTAAACAGTGTTATGCATACTAGCTAGAGCCCCGGCGCCTTCTGAATAAACCGGATCGATATTCGATGATACAATGTAAGTAAATTTAAGTTAACGTTAGTAACGTGGTCGATTTATCGTTTAAAATTGTTTTTTTTTATCAGATAAGATTATTTTCACAAAAAAAATACATAAAACCGACTTTAAACGATTTAGGAAAGGGTTTTCACAAAAAACAAGCAACTCAACCGATTATTCTGAAACGTTTATGAGACTAATCCAAAAGTATAACCTTTCAAAAAATAAAAGAACTTGTAAAACCGGGTTTACGTCTGAAAATACATCAAAAAATATAAACATCCGAATTGAGAAATTCGTCATTTTTTGGAGTCGGTTTAAAAGCAAACACTTTAGAATTACCATCAATAGACATTGTACCATTGAGGTCGTAGAAATATTATCAAGGTCCATTTAAAATAACATCTACATTTTGGAAGTCTTGACACCATGTCTAGTAAAAAAAAGGTCTGAATAAGATTTTCTACTTATTATGCAGTCCCGTGTAGTCCCTATCTGTATTGAAAACTAAGTTCACCGCTTGTACATTCTTTGAGAATAACGTAGCTTGTTTCAATTTATAAAGAAACCTAACTGATTTAACCATATTTATAACATTTATATAAAAGCGATCAATATCTTTGAACAATGCGGATAGTAAATTAGTTACGCTAATGGCGCCCTCGATTGATTTTGAAATTCCGGAAAACAACCCACGAATAGCGGCCATTATTACAGTCGAGGTTACTTAACTAATTGATTTCTATTAAAACTCGAGCTTAACACGATCCATATAATCATTGTTTTTAATTAATTTTGTTTGTTAAGTGATATTTTAGTTGATATTTATTTGTATCGTATAACGCTGTAACGTTATATAAAAGTCCGTCTCCCGGTGTTTGTTTGTACGACATATGTAAACTACGAAAATACAACCTACGTTGAAGAAATTTTGGACACTGTAAGTTGGTCTTTTAAAAAAACAGTATATCCTCATTTATTTTATTACATAAATTTATTTAGTAATGTCAGATATTGAAAGAATTATTTGGCCTAAGAAAGTTTTTGTGAATTTAAAATTTACAAAAACTTTCTTCATAGGCCAAAATGGTTTAAGGTAATTGAATATATAATAAATAAATGAATAAAGTCCTCCTGTTCGAATATCGGTCATGACTGACTCTACTCAAAGATCAGCCAACTGCGCAGGACATATTATAGTGCACAAGTATACGCGCAGTTATATAGGGGCACTCTCTGTTCCTTAACCCTCAAAGCCACATAGGACGAATATCAACCCGCATTGCCTTAATCCAACCAAGAAATTACACAAAGTTATTGTTCCTCACGGGATACGAACCAACGGCCTCCGGTTTCCAAAGCAAGGGCTCATACCACTAGGCCACGGAGGCGGTATAATAAATAATATATACAGGACAAACGAAAAGACATAATGAGCAAGGCTGATTCGGCGTTCGTACGTGTTAACAGGCTTTTTGCAGACGTATCGCATTCCATTCAATATTTACATACACACGTACATATGAATAAGCATAATTATGTAGTATAGTCTGTTCCAATCAATATTATATGAGAAGATAAACAAACGCAAGTCACTTACTCAACAAGTTTATTTTCATCGAAAATTATAAAAACCGACTAAGAACGCCTTAAAAGCGTACTTTCGAATTATATCTTCCCCGTTATTTTGATTTTAAAAACAAACTACTTATTCGATTTAAAAAAAATGCTGTAGGACTATTATGGAGCTGTACCAGGTAAAAAAAATATTTTTTGAAATCAGTTCATAAGTTGCGGGAGATATGTATGAACATGGCTAAATTTTGTTATTTTTTTTTTAAACCAAACAAATAAACCGATTTTTTAAAATTTTATGAGATCTCTATCTATGTACTAAAACTATTACTCTTTTATATAAAAAAAGAATTTTATAAATTGGTTTATAAATGACGGAAATACGCGCAAGAATACATAAAATCACTTTTTTTTTAAATCGGTTCATAAATGGCGGAGATATGCGCGAACGTACGAACGTCAAAAAATATATAAACATTCGAAATGAGTAACTTTCTCCTTTTATGAAGTCGGTTAAAACGCTGAGTTTCTTACGCCGGTTCTTCCCAGGCTTTCTTCCCGAACCGGTGGCAGTATTCTTGACTATCAATAAGCAAGTGTTATCACTTCTATGTCGAGTAAAGAGATTTAAATTTGAATTGAATTTGAGACGGAATAACTGTTCAGAATATATTATAGTGCACAAGTGTATGCGGAGACACAAGTGAACCCACTGTGCATTTACTCCCATACCCGAGAGGATATGGGATACGACCCAAGAAACGCATGACCGACTTTTTACACACCCATCCGTCGCATGGATCATTTTTACTTTTTATTGAGACTGTATTGCCAATCCAATTAATAACAAACAACGCGAAGAGATCGTCTCTCCGCGAGATTTGAACTTACGATCTGCGGTTTGTAAAGCAAGGACCTGTATCACTAAGCTATCGAGACATTTAAACGAAATACCTGCTCTGTGGGCGTTAAGTAACAGATCGTCGCGACGGCCGGAAGAGCGAGCGCTTGTGATTCCGGATGTGTCGCTGCCGTCGCATATCCGCCAATACGTTTGCAATGATATTAATAAACTAATAATAATTTTTATATAAATACAAGGATGTTCTGTATTATTGATTTGAACGATTTTGAAATTACTTATCTTTTGAACAATTTAAATGTAAAACTAAAAATACACTTTTAAGTTAAGCTTTATTATAGCATTGCTGAATACTTTGATGACACAACTGTGTGGTCATAGTACTGTTGTTACTCGCGTAGATTTAAGAGCAAATCATTATATGCAGAAAGAATAGAATCTGCTTTCCGAGCTGGTGGTAGCTTACAATGAACGAATCTTTTGTAAAACTTGACCTTCATTAGACCGCGCAAGCGCCTATGTGAATAATTATATTTTAATTTTTGATTTAAGAATTGGTCTAACTCGGCCAATCATAATCATTTTGTATACGTGCAAGTTCCTTTTGTAGTAATAAAATGGGTGAAATGTTCGGAAAGGAACCTAAAATATATTAAGTGCCGCTAATAAAGCAAATCTGACGATGATATAGGAGGTCGAAACGCCGGATATTCAATTTAAAACGCGATAAATTCCTTAAAATAGTGAAATGTTTTCATACTATAATTTACATTACATAAAATAAGATATCTTTGACTACGGTAATCTAAAATGGTTATAAATGTAACCGTGTCCTTGTAACTTTATTACTCTGTGCACCTTCTCTAGTACGTGTATTATCTGTACCAAAAGAACCTCCTCCCTGTGAGCAGAATTCTTAAAAAAACATCCAATATTTAAGGCATACATATTAATATAAACAACATTTTACCCAGCACATAAAGGACGCAACCAAAACATTAAACACAATAACACGGTTATTTATATGCGAATATCAATCGCGGAGGGGGAAAATTGCGTTGTTATTCGACCAGACAGGAAAACAGTCGAGAGACGCTCAAAAAATTCCACGAAGCACAAAGGAACCTTCTAGAAAGCCTTTTGCATAGGTATAAAGGACACGTTTGTCTACAACTGTGTAGAAACTGACCCACATTGCAAATGTAAGGGTCGTCGCATTTTTGAAAGCAAACGAAAGATTCGGATCTCTTTTCGGAGTATTACAAATGTGTGTAGTTGGTGTGCGTGTGTTTATGAAGAGAAGAGTGCAACTATAAAAAAGAAGGCAAATTTTTTTTAAGGCTACAGGAGAGGAAAAATGGGACACTTGGTTTGACACGATACCTTCTTTTTAAACATAGTAGAAATTAAAATTATTGGAAGGAGGGGCAGAGGAAGACCCAGATTAACTTATCTTCATCAAGTTAAGGAAGAAGTCGGTTAGAAGTGACTTGAAATTGCTCCACAGACAGGAGCGTACCTCTTAAATAGAAGAAGTAGAAGAAAGACAATGAGAAAGAAGAAGTACAATACTATACTTGATTATCAGAAAACTAAAATGGAAGTAGACTGGTCACATGACGAGAGAAAAATTTCATTAATGGTCAACCAAAGTAACAAATTGGTACCCAAGAAATGGACATAGGAAAAAAGGAATACAATATAAAAGATCGGAGGATGATATAAAAGTAGCAGAACCGATATGGAGAAGGTTGGCTAGGGATAGGGAGGAATGGAAGTCGCTAGAGGAGGCCTATGTCGAAAGAGAATCTATGTGCAAAAATGTGAAAAGAGACACAGTGAAGTGATTTTAGAATAGTTAACGTGTATTCACTATATAAAAAGACGTGTATATAAAAAGTACTTACTTAGATTTATAAGTTTTGTATGTAGCAAAAAGGCTAATAAATAAATAAATAATAATTTATCTTTTCAATTCTGTTTAACAGCTACAAACAGATGTTACTTAACATCGGGTGAATCAATTACTTGAAAACTTTTCTTAATAAAAAAAAACTTATTTTATAATTGGCTTTGGGCCTATAACACTTCAGCTTTGAAAATCAAAGTAATCCACTTAATCCTTATTCTTGATAAAATATACATTACGCAGAATAGACACAAAAAATCTAGACTAGATCTGTATAAGATGACAAAATCTATTACCGAGGAGGCAATTTAAAAAGTTTCAGTTTCCAAATCGTTAGCTCCGTCGTTTTCAATCTTAAATTGGGTACGAGCTAGTAATCTGAATTGATAGAACGTACTCGTACCGAATATATAAATAGGGCTGTTCCACATTTTCCACAAGCGTGTAGCGATCAGTAACGAATGAATTATATTATTTATTTTAAGTAACTTAGTGTAGCTTTTGGTTTTTCAACAAACCAACCAATGACACGTGTAACTATGTTTTTTTTAGGGAAATTCAACTAGTTACATTATTTGAAGAAATATACTTTTGAACAAAGGTCGACAAACTTCCTGGTCGCGGGTCAAAATGAACTAAAATGTAACACAAATATTTGGGTTTGAGTAATTTCGATTTAACATAGTATTTGATAAAATAAAAGTATTTATTCATAGTCAAGATTTTTAGATAAGTTTATAAAATTTAATAAATTTTAGTTAACATTATGCTTTATTTTTGCGGAGTTGGTTAAGAAAATACGTTACAAAAACACAGTAGCTTCACTTGCAAAGTTGTAAACTATAATTTTTCGTGATACAAGCGATTTTCTTTCGGAATGTTTAGTCTTTTACGGTTTTCTCTAAAGAGGTTGAAAGAATAACTTAACTAAGTTATCATATCAATTAAATAAAATTTCGTGTTTATTTGCCGGATTGGCAGATGGATTTCAGACAAATCCCCCAAAAATACGCAGGGAGGGGGGGCCAAGCAGATGGTAGAGGAGGATTTTCAGGTAGAGTAGAGCATAACATCTTTTCACAGCATCTGCTGCATTTCTACGGCCGCGCTTGCCAGGGGATGTACCACCTACCTTTGTAAAGTCGGCATAAAATAAATTGTGCATGACTTTTGTCTAACCTTTTCTTTCCCCACTCCTTTGCCCTCCAAATCCTTAATCCGGACCCATCCTATCCAATAAACCTATTATATCCAATAACCTAGGTTGACAACATACTTGTGACTCTCCGGATCGTGTCTATGATGATCACCTGATGGTAAGCTACGGGCTCGCTTACCATCAGGTGTGTACCTTCCTTTTTATGATAAAAAAACAGCAGAAAAAGTCAGCGTAATAAAAAATCTGTATTAACGAAAGTAAAGCCGCAGGCAAAACCTATAGTTACATATGTAGTTCGTGCCATTTAAGAAACGAGGCAAGACACGCGCCAAACCGGTCTGTCTTTCCCCAAGCTGGTGCTACTTGACCTAATCTGAATTCAAGCTAAACGAGCAAGCCAATTACATTCAGCTTAGCGCGTTATAAACGCTCCCAAGCGCTTTATTAGCTTCAAGTGTGTAATATATGGGAGTACTATTTAAGTTGTATGTATGAAATGAATAGATGTGATAGGACCGTCTAAAGGTGGAGTAAAATAAAAATATAAATATGAACTTATTAATGTGCTATTACTGTGTACTAGGCATGGGCCATTTCAGTGATTTTTCACTTTCTATCGGTTATTTAACGTTCTCTTTGTATGCAACGATAACCTTATATAAGCGATAGCAAGTGAAAAACAGTGAAACAGCCCATGCCTACTGTGTACATTGTATTATAATAATATGTAGGAAAACAAAAGTATTTTTTTTTATTTGAAGAAAACCGTGTTTTTTAAACATTGTTACGCAAAGACTCAATAAATTCAGCTTTTGTAAACCAATGATAAAGGAAAATGCCCATTTTTATATAGCAGACCTTTGTTGTTGTTGAATCAAGTTCAAACATGTTTTTGAAGACTATACTTAAGATATTTAGAACTACAGAAGTTCTTTTTGAAAAGAAAACCTGGTTTTCGAAGATAATTGATTAAATCGAAAATTTGATTCATAAGAAACAGCTTCTATTAAATTCTACATGTCTATGGCAGATTGCGCAAACATAATGTAGGTAAAACAAAATTCATACTTTCATACTTTAAATAATAATAAATTCCCCTTTTAAAAATCAAATCCATAAAGCGTAAGGTCGTAAGAAATTATGAGAATAATTATTAAATAATTTTTTATCTCAAGAATTTTTGATACTGCTTTTGGGCACAATGCCCAAGAAACTACATTACCTCTCCACGAGAAACTACATTATTACTATATAATGTTTTTCTGTTTATAAGTTAAATACGATCATAAACAAAATCATTTTTCTTTTAGCGACGGAAAATGTCTTCAGCCATTTTCTTCTATTTCGTTGTCCAAATAGGTCCATAAGCCTGTTTCGCCTAATCCACCTCCCCCGCGTGAAGTTCGAACTCGTGTCCCATCCATTAGGGGATCCGATAAGATTATAATCTGACGCTATCAATCATTGAGTTACTTATATTTTGAGTTGACAAGTGTTAGTGGAAAACAATTTTGTAAAGAGCACATTTACGCGTTGCGATAGATCATACCTACACACGTGTATCTATATTAATTATAGTATTGCCTGATGTTATTCATAGCATGTTTTTTTATTCTTTTTCAAAATTATTTTTAAGGATACGGCTACGGATACAAAAGGAGTTACTATGCAAAATTTCGAATTAATTCAACAATTTTTTTAATATTTCGTGATTACCCTATAACTTTGCAAACTAAGTATCCGCTACAAGACACCTTCACATACCAAGTGGTAGAGCATAACATCCTTTCACAGCTTTTGCTGCACTCGGCATAAAATAAAATATATCTACTCTTTTCTTTTCCTAATCCTATCTCTTCAAAATTTATTAAACATTACGTAGTAACAAAAGTTACGTAGTAGTTACGTAGATAACAAATAACTTTAATTTTAGAAAATGGAGAGGATTTCACCATCTCAAATACGAACCACACCATTGCAATATACAGTGTAAACTCCATGTAACATAATTCGATTTAACGACAAACTCCCTAAAGCGTCGACATCACATGACTTTGATTAGTTGAGCTCGCCCTCCATACAATGATATACACCCTTTTTTTTCCTTCCTCTTAGCCTTTTCCAAAGTTACTTGGGGTCGGCTTCTAATCCACTCGAATATTAACTGAAATTCAGTTTTTACGCGGAGCGACTGGCATCCGACCTCCGCAACCCAAAGGGATAAACTGAATTCGAAGGATGGATTAG
>JAOCPS010164467.1:0-14526 GCA_025505425.1 Graphium colonna
AGACAAATAGTTCTCATCCGTTTTTATGCTTATTTACATATAATGTGACCACAATTTTTAAAAAATGGTACTCTATCCAGTTTAAAATTATAATGTATAACAACTAAAAAAACACAAATAACACTAGTTAACTTGACTAATAAAGTAGTTGCACACATCCATACAAAGCAGCGTCTTCCGTCACGTGGTGCGCCCCGCCCACTGGCCAAGTCAGCAGTGATCGTGCGAACCATATACAGGCTGTTCACATTCGTATGCATATTTATGATTTATTTAGATAGTATCATTTTAATATTTGTTTATAATTATTTCGTTTTAAATTATTTTTGAAATCCGTGGGTAATTTATGAATCAAGTATGAAGCGATATAATTGGATCTTCTTTTACCGTATACGTTATTAAATCTAGGGACGGTCAGCAATTGTATTGATACGCTTCGTGTGACTGTTTCGCTACTTCGAAGAAATTGGATTTCTGTTCGGTAGTATTGTTCATTTAATAAGCTGAGTTCGACTTTATTATGTATAGGTATTATTCCGCAATATTTAAAAAGTTGTAATGGATCCTCTTTATATTTATTTTTTACTTTTGGTGGTACTATTTATTAAAGTATTCTGTGTTGTAGGTTATCAATTTGATCCCAATAAGTTTTATATGTCCAACTACAGCTACTCAATCCATATGGGATTATACTTTCGGCTAATGCTTTATACATGGCTAGCAAGACGTGAAATGGTACTTTGTTTTTTAAAATATAAAATTTTGCCATGATAGCGCGCAGAAGAGAGCATATTTTGTCAATGTGTTTTGCCCAGATAAATCTGTTGTCGATCACTAATCCCAGGTACTGATGTTGCGTGACCTGTTGAATTTGCGTACAAGAGGTACATGAGGTACATTTGTCATCATGTAAGCAATCATGACTGTGGGCTATGATCTTCATTTGTGCCATTTTTTGATTTACATTGTGGCTGGAGTGCATGTGCACTAGTTTAGTCTTTCCAGCATTAAGAACAAGTCCTACATCGTGTGACTACTTACATATGGCTATTAAGTCTGTTTGTATCTCTTCAACGGCTTCTAACAGTACGTGTTTTCGATTATTTAAATGATTGTTTACATCGTTTGTAAAACGGGACACCAAAAGCGTGGTGCTTTTTTTAGTTGAAAACCATATTGTTGTGGGTATAGTACGTTATTCCGAGAATAAAACAATACAACAATACAAACATACTTTTCAATAATTTTATCTATTACCGGAAGTAAAGTTATAGGTCGGTACTTTGGGTAGTCTTGTGTATTTCCATTTTTGTGAATAGTTCTTATAATGCCTCTCTTCAGTTCATTAGTATAGGGTCTTCTTTCATTGCTTATGTTTATTAAACGCGTTACTGCATTTACAATTTTATCAGATATATGCACAATATCGCATGCTCTAATTCCATCAGCACCTGGTGCTTTGCGCAGATTAATCGTTTTAATCACTTTGAGCACATCCAATTTTTTTGCTTTTGGAAAGAATATTGATTTGTTTAACGGTTCCGATTCTGATGGCTCGATTAATTTAAATTTACAGGTAGGTAGAATAGATTTAATGTTGTCCTGAAATGCGTGAGCAAAATTATCTGCAACAGTTTTATTATTACCACTGTCCCCAAATGCTTTATTTATTATATCGTCAATTGAATTAGAAATTTTCCCTGTCATATTATTAATCAATTGTCACAGTTTTCTACTATCGGTCCTATGTTTGTTTATTTCTGTTTTGTAATATTTATTTCCGTACTTATGTTCCATTTCATTAGTTTTATTTCAAACTTTGTTATACTTAATGCTTTATTACCGGTATCTTTTGTCCAGTCTAAAAATAATTGATTTCTGTTCTTACAAAAGTTTATGATTTTTTCGTTAACTCATTTGTGGTCGATCGATTTGGATGTTCTTAATTTAAACATATATTGAGCTTGTTTGTAACAATAACTAATACTCGTAGTTATGTAATTATATATTTCGTCTGTGCAATTAATATCTAGTGCCGGCTTCCAATCTATTTTATCCAACAACATATTTAATTTATTATTGTCATATCGCATAATGTAAACCGGAGCAGCCTGTATATGACATTCTCCGACGAGCGTGAGCGCAGTCACTCTGTGGTCGGCCAGTTTAGTGCCGAGTGCGGCCGTGTACGCGTCACTCATGCGGGATCGCGCAAATATATGATCGATACAGCTTTTTGTCAATTTAATTTCTTGGCGTAATTTTATACATTCCATTCTAGTATACTCAGAGATACCGCATGACCGTGCGCACTGACGTCATTAATGTATGATGTTTTGAACAGTGGTATAGTTGTGCATAGCTGATTTAAGATTAATATTGAAATTACCTAACAACACTAGGTCACCGTTGGGGTGTTTACATAGGAAGTTATCTAATTCGGTGATGGAGCAGTTTTTATTAGTGTCAGGTGGTCTATACACTGCACACAGGGCTATGTTATATGCTGAACTTGAACATTTAATTTTGCCAAATACGCATTCAAAGTGTTTTGTATTTGTTTTAAGCAGCGTAAATTTTTTTTTAACGTAAATTATTATTCCTATTATTCCTCCTTTTCGTTTTTTTCGTAGTTCTGTGTACATAGTATAGCCGTACAGATTATACAGCGTCTAAATACCTTCAGATATATTTGGCTCAGTAATAACGACTATATCTATTGTATAAGTAGATAAGGTTATGATTTGCTCAAAATGACAGAAGTTTTTTAGCATGGATCTTATATTTACATGAATTAATGTTAGGTTATGAGGGTTGTTAGGTAATAAGTTCTGAAACGTGTAGTAATTTACACAATCCTTTAGTTCTATTATATTCTTAGGATATTCGTACAAAGAGTTCATAAAATAAATGCAGGTAGAATTAGTTACTAATTTGTAATTTAGTTTTTAGCGTTAGGTAATAGTGACTAAATGTGGCTTTTGGACCTAAGATAGATTTTAGTATTTTCGCTCTTACGTCCTAGGATTCTTCCTTCCTTGAACCAGATGAATTTATATATTCCCTTTAGGTCTTGTTTAGCTTGTCACAACAGGTTTTATATTAAACTGCGTTGGCGCTTCTCTGACATAGATTTTGTCATTAGCTGCTGCACCTGATAGATTAGGCCACACGTCGCAAGCTAGGGTAGTTACACTGCGTGAGGACGTTATGAGATCTTGACGGCTGGACTCGTGTCGCATCTTGACCAGTACTGGACTCGGTCCAGGATGGCGGGATGTACGTTTTACACATATAATGTCCACTTTTGACGATACGAGTTTTTCAGTCAATTTTTTCAACCAACTTTGGCAGGTCGGCATCGCTAGCCTCGGGGATACCGACAATTTCAATGCAATTACCAAGCAGTAGTTCATTTTCATTATTTCGTTGATCTAGTGGTTCTATTTTGAGTTCTAGGTACTTATTCTTATTTTCTAAATGAATTTGTTTTTTTTCCATTTCTTTAAATTTACTTGTTCATACTTGCAGATTCCCAGCAAAACTATCTACTGTTTCACTGCAATACTGTGCTCCAACAGTAACTGCTCGCATTTCTTGCATTATAATGTTGCCCACTTCTTTTCTTAGGTCTTAGAGGAGTTTATTGACATCAATATTATCCGCTGTAGAAGAATTAACTTCATCCTAATCTTCATCATAGTCTTCCAGCGGCACAAACGATTTTGTACGGGAGGAAGTACTGCTGCAGTCACTGCACGTCCATTTGAGGTTTTCGGCAGTTTTTAGTGCAGTTCGCTGTTTCGAGCTTAAGCCGGTGCAAGCTGTGGTCGCATGGACGACTTTTTGGCACCTACTGTATTCTAACACAGATCTTTTTTTCGTAATAACGTTACTACAGGATTGACACTTCACCATTATTATAATAGTAACAAGGGTAGTTGTTTTATTTTTATATTTAAATATACGTGCTCACTGTTACGCTACTGTCTGAGAACTGTTCAAACATTCTTTGATAGTTTTTTTGACTATTTGAGGTACGTAACAATATAGGCACTTATAAGAAAATATAGTGGATTTAATCTAACGTGACGATGTAGTTTTCTATTGTAATTAGTGTCACAATTAAAAAAAAAGAGAAGTTAACTTAAAATAGATTATCCGTTTACTCACTCACCTTTGTTTTAATAAAAGTCAACATGTACCACATCATATATATTATTTTTGGCATCTCAAAAACAGTTCCAAATAGAACCTGCAAAAAGAAAAAATACATCAATTATGTTTACAGCATGATAAACATTTAATTATCTCATTGTGTCTCCTGTATTTGTTAAACAAAACGTGTATACAAAATTTAATAAAAATAGTTATTTCCAATTTACTTTAAAAAAGGTGGAAGTTCTCAATTCGACCGTATGTTTCTTATGTTTGCTCATTTACCCTGAAGTTGTGGACCGAATTTCAAAATTCTTTTTTATTTGAAAAGATATAGTATACTAGGTGAGGTAGGTCCCAAATAATTTTTAAGAGAATGGGTTAACAGTTTCTTTTTAAATCAAAATAACCGAAAAATTTTTTTCACAAACGTTTGTTTCTAAGGCCTTTAAAGCTAGTTTCGCTATTCCCTGTAGAAAATATTTATTTACAAAACTCACTATTTGCCAAAGTTATAGTAATTTACAGACGTTTAAATTATCTTTCACTTGTTTATATCAACTCGAAGATTTATAATTAATCAGGGGTATGACTTACCAATTTGAAATATAATGGTTCAATTTTATCCCAACATTCAACAACAGATATACAGACAGAAAGTAAATTTTCATAATCTCTATCCCCAAGTACCAATCTTTCTAACACTCTATTAAGATTATTATGAATGCAAAGCAAAATTATTATTTCAATTATTGGGATCAAGTCGATGGCGTATACAGGCAAGTAAACTACAACTTCGAAAACAAAATAATCACTGCACTTCATTATATATGAGCAACTTATTATATTCACAACGATCTTCAAAACCATAATACTAACGGTATACAAAATGGAAGCTAACCCAAGTTTGTTAATTGTTTTAAAATGCGTCATTTTCCCTATTTTACACATGTCAAATAGAAAATAATATACATTAACTTTTGAAAGTCTTAATATTAAGGAACAGTTCGTATACTGCAAGATATAAAGTAAATACAAAAAACTATTTGATTTGAAATCCCACAGAGGAATTGTAAGAAGAACCAATGTAGTCACATATTTTAGCCATGACAAAACTTTTAACATATTGTGAAATTTTGCAGGGTAAATGATTATAAATCCACAATTCATTTCGAAACACAAGTGAATCATAACAAAAAACCATGTTAAAAATTTTGGTATTCTTTGCTTTTCTTCGATCCACGTTTGTCTTTTTGTAGTCACAATCATTGTGACACGTGTCCAAATAATTCCACGATATATCAATTACTACAGCAAATCACTAATAATCTAAACTTTTTTAATTTCTTAATGCAGGGCGGTATCACTGAAGTACATAATATAAATGTACTTCAGTGAAGCCACCCTGCATTAAGAAATTAGAATTTTTGTGAGGGAATAAATCGTAAAGCTATAAAATGCCACGTTCAATTGTTCTACGTTTAAATATACCTCTATTGCATACTAGCTATTGCCTGTAATAACTTAAAGACATACATTTTTGTAAAAATAATAACTTGCAATTTAAAGACATATATTTTCCAAACGATAAAATTCGTATGAAAGTAAAAATAATGCCTTAAAATATTTTTTTCTCGACAAAGCGAGGAATTAATAAAAAAAGGTTCTCAAATTTACATTTCTTTGTTCAATATTGAAGTGACATTTGCTTATTGATAATCAAGAACAGAACCACCGGTTCGAAAAGAAAGCTACTGACCTGAGATGAACCGGCATAAAAAAACTCAGCGGGACTATTGTTTTTATTTTAAAACATGTATTTTATTACAATTCTTTAAAAAACAATAAATTATACTTGGAAAAGCCTGCAGTTCATTACCAGGTCATGTTATCATTTAAGTAATCATTAATATCATAATATTCTTTAACACACAAGTTCTTTTATTAAAATATTAAAAAAGCTGATTTAAAATAAGTTTTTCGAAAATTTAAGAGTTTTCTTTGAGTCGGTAGTATAGAAATAGGCCTTAAATTATTAGGATCAGAATTATTAGCAGACTTAAATATGAGGATTATTTTACTGTATTTCATAAGGTCAGAAAATTCACTACGTTCAATACAACAGTTAAATAGATTTGCTATGTAAGGTAAGATTACATCAATAATTGAACTAACTTCATAAATCGGTAGTTCTTTTAGAATGTAACGAACTAAATGTAATTAAAATGTCTTTACTGCTTACAGATGTAAATTTAAAGTTAATTTTACATTCGTTAGTATTTCCTTACATCATTGTCTCAGCGACCGTTGGGGAGGCAATAAGTGACCTGGTAACTGAAACTAAAATATGAGCAAAATATTTTTCGAAGGACGCCGCAACCTCGTGGTGCGTTTCTATCGTTCTATCTGGAAGAGATAATGTCAGCTTCAGGTTGTTATTTGCGACATTGTCGGTTTCACAATTTTTTATTTTCCAGGTCATTTTGACTTTATCTGGAGCACTATTAATTTTTTTTGAAATATAAAGATTTTGCAACCCAACAAGCTTTGCTTAATATTTTTGAATAGGCCTTAATATCATTTTAAAATTAATTACGATAATTGTATGTTTTTTCACCGTATAGTTTATATAACCAACGCCTACTTTTAAGTATTCCAGCGGTGTCTCATTCATTGAAAACTAATGTGCCTTTCAAATTTACTGTTTTGGAAGTAAATATATAGTTGAATTAAGTTTTTAACCGACTTAAAAAGGGGGGAACGTTCTCAATTCGAATGTTAACATGTTTTTTTTTATGTACGTTCGCGCATATCGCGGCCATTTATGAACCGATTTTAAAAATTCATTTTTTTTCTTATAGGGTACTCTACCGGAATGGTTCCATTAAATTTTCAAACATTTTGAGAACATATAAATTCTTTATAAAATTTGTATAAAAATCAGATTAGTAGTTCATTATTAAAATCAAAATAACTAAAAAGATATGTTTCGAAAATAGACTTTTAAGGTGTTTGAAGTCGGTTTTTGTAATTTTCTTTGAAAATAAACTTGTTGTTATTATCAATTTAAATAGTGTACCACAAAGATGAATTGATGTAAAGTAGCTCCAGGCATACGAATATTTGTTACTGATTGCCCCTTACACATGCCATGAAGAAACGACACCATACATTGTACCAATTCACCAATATGAACTTTAATAGTACTACGAGTATTACTATATTTATAGTTAGACTCACAACATTAAAACTGCAAAAACCGCATTTAATTGAACGCAGTAGTTTTAGTGTGATGTGCGCACAAATACACACAGAGACCGACGAATATTTTTTTTTATTTTATAGCTATTACAATGACAACATATACTTTTTATTTATATTTCCAATGAAAATATATCGGCAACTTACAATTTTATAACGTATTTCAATTAACGTTTAATTAATTTATTATAACTTGAAACTTATTAAACGCAGAAACAGTACTTTAGAGACTTATTGAGACCTGTTTAAGTTATGCAAACTCCCCCTCGTATAAGGCAGCATAAATTACGTATTCAAACGGAAAAATCCATGCGAATGATTAAGATATAGTAGATGCTACGTATTCATAGTTCAATTAAACTTGATAACTTTAAAGTTATTTTCTGAATTTCTTGGTTTTAGGGTTTCCAATCTCAAAAGATAAGTAGCTTCATTTGTAGGATCACCACATGGTTGTACGTCTATGCGTCTGTCAATTCCATTTTTCTCAAAGATACGTCAATTTTGGGATTTAATAAGCATATAACCACATTTTGGATTCTTTTCGTTTAAGTAGAATCATGAAATTAGATAAGTTGCTATATCATTAAACACAAGTAAAGAGGAAGAATAAATCTTCCATTATTTTAAATGAAATAAAAATAATCTTCTTATATACGAAAATCCTTAATGCATGGTTTCAATTCGCACTTGGCTTTTAATTTTTTTACCAAATACAAGATAGTTTAGAAATAAGCTAAGAGTACTTCGAAATATGATACGTTCACATAAAAATTTAATTAAATAAGCACACAATACCACATTATATACGTATTTACCACTATGTAACAAAAATGGTGTGTACGTACCGTTTTTTTATTAGAGGAGGACAGCGAGCAAGCTGCTCACCTCATGGTCTCCCGCAACACCAGAGATTACAAGAGCGTCACCTGCCTTTAAGGTAGGAATAATGTTTTCTTGAAGGTCTCTTAGTCCGAAAATACCGTTGGCGACAGTTAATGCCACAAGTATGTAGTGTGTAGCTGGTAATGGCGGCGAAATCGCACAGTAGTGAACTGCATCGAGATATAGTACTTGGTAATCTGTCGCGTTGGTACGGTGTACAAATTCAGTAGCAGGCATTAGTCCTAACAATTCATCCGAACGCTCCACGTGGTAAAGGCGATAAAGAATGCTAACAGACGTCCCTATGCAGGGCAAAGTAATCAAGCTAATTGAAAAGAACTGGGTCAAGGATTCAAGTAGCTCGACGTTGGATGCTGTCAAATAAAAGAAACTAGTAAAAAGCTGCTTTAGCCTTAATATGAGAACAGTATTCTATGCAAGACTGAACTAGCACTTTGTAAACTTGCATTTTGTGAATCGGCTAGAAATACTGCCTCATTCTGCCAAACGCCAAGTTTTTCAAAGCCAACCTGTACTTAAATCTTATACAAACGTCACTTAATGAATTTATTAATGCTTGAATAAGGCAGTTCGAAGTGAAGTTATAATTTGAATTTCATACCGTAACTGCATGGTATTCAAAATACATTGGCGGTTATTAAAAATGAAACAATTTATGCAAGCCCTTGATAAATTGTTGACCATATATAAATTAATAAAACAGTGATTACGAACCATCTAGAAATAGCTTCGACCTTCAATGACCGTTTTGTAAATTTCGTAAAAGATTTAAATACGACAAACAATATGAAGCATATTTTGAACATGAAGGCGGCTGCCAACACGATATTTCTTCCACCTATGTACGTCGGAAAATGAAACTTGAGATAATGTCACTAAAAAGACATATTCTAAAGTATTAAAAAATACTTACTGTTATCAATTGTATTTTTTACACTACTCCATTATTCTTTTATTTTTAAAATGCCTTAGATTTGATCTCACATGATTTATAAAACATATAAGCATTCAGGATTTGAGCGCTAACATTACTTCGGATATTCATATATATGGGGTGGCTGTTAAGTGGCTTAAGGTACTTGCTAAAACTACAGTTTATATTTTTTATTTGCTAATGTAATAGCGTTCAAGTGAAAAATACTTTTCTTACCGTGATTGAAATGCCTTCAAATAATTAAAAAAATGTTCTGAAGATTTCTCTCGAAAACCAATTGGTGACAAATTTCGTTCAAATCATATTGACACAAATCTAAAATATCTTTACAACTCGCCGCTATCTGTGAAGCGGTGTGAGTATTCCCAGTACACATTTTTTTATACGAAAATAATGATGTTATATTTCTCCAATTCACTCTTTACTTATTTTAAGCTCCTTAGCTATCTGCTATAATTAAGTTTTACGATCGGCTAGTATTCATTTTTATACGTTTTGAAAATCATTTTCTTCGGTACTACCATCACTGGGTGACTCGGGCGGTCTGCAGAGCTCAGTCTTCCTTGTTGAAACATCCAAGCCCATTTTTTTCCATCTCATACTGAGGCCCAGAATCCTGAAGAACCAATGACATTTCTTCAAAATTGTCTTTAGGCGAATGTCCTTTATTTCATTAGGAATTTAATCAATGTATGGTACTCATTAATTTCCGTTGACATGGTGTTGTTGTTTGTTCAAGGGATGAAGGGTTAATGAACAAAATAAAAAAAAAACTGGTGTTATTTATATTACCAATAAGTCAGGTAAATAGTTTTATCAGTAACAAGATGATGAGTCATCACTAAGTTCTCTAGGTCCCAAACTTATCAACCTCCCATCGTATTTAGTAAACAGACAGCAATGCGTCACCAAAATTGATAAAAACAAAAAGTTGAGGTGATATTCTTCGAAATATATGTGTAATAAAAAAGGCGCCCCAAAAGGCAGTTTTCTGGGCACATATCGAAAACATTGTAAATGTACGCCGTTAAAATGTATTTTTCAAAGATATATGTTTTATAGTGATGTCCAGTAAGAAGAATTATTCTTTTGTTATCATGCAAATAACATAAATAAACAATCCTTTAATATGGTTAGTGTAACATAAAAATTAATCTACATTCATCTGTATATATTTGTTTCCAAAAAGAAGGTATAAGAGCACATATTAAAACAACTGTTAGTTAATCCTAGCCATCCATCATTTTAAATACCCCTGCTGCCAACTAACATGGTGGCGAAGGATGCATAAAGGATTTTTTCCACATAAAAAAAGGAGGTGACGTGGTGCCGTTTTCTTAGAAAACTCAAAAAAAAAGGCGATCACTCGGATCTGTCCAACTAGAGGCCGATCGCCATTATCTCCTTTTTCTCCAAAATTATGGAGTCAATTATTAACACCCAACTCCTCAAGTACCCTAATGATCATCAGCTGATCAATAACTGACAACACGGATTTCGCAAAAGTCGGTCAACTAATGATTTGCTTGTGTACTTAACCCATCGACTGGGAACCCTGGCAGTTAGTTCGGACATAGCGAAAGCCTTCGATCGGATTTGGCACAAAGCGCTTCTTTCCGAGATATCATCCTACGGCTTTCTTGAGAAGTTATGCAAATGGATAACTAGCTTCCTCACAAATCGAAGCATTATGGTCTTTGTCGACGGAACATGCTCTCATACTAAACCTATGAATGCTGGTGCTACAAAGCCTCGTGTTATCTCCCATATTGTTTATTTCCTATATTAATGACTTGTCGCACATCAGTAACATTTATTGCTATGCAGATGACAGTACTGTTGACACCTTGTATTCCAGCTGGGCAAATATTTCTCAGAACCAAGTTAATGACTAACGGAACAAACTTGTGTCTGAAATTGAGACTTTGCTTAGCAAAATCCCGGTCGACTAAATTTAGTCTAATTTAACCCACAAAAGACACAAGTTTTCGCGTTTACCACTAAAGAAAACCCTTTCTCATGTTCCTCGGTTCATACACACTTTCCTGGTAACCACAGCATTGATTGGAATTCTTGGCGGTGTTATATCAAGTTACGTCCAATTTCGCGGTCATTTGGAAGGATAGCTTCGAAAAAGCTTGGCGTCCTCAGCAGCAATACAGTATTTCTAGACATTCCATGTGCATAAAGCGCAATCTCGCTAACTAAAATAATACTCCTCTCATCTCTGGGCCGGGGCACCTCAATACCAGCTCCTACCATTTATTGACGCAAAGCTATTTCCGGTCGGCTTAATGCCTTGGCTCTGCGAAGGAATGTTGCGTCTCTGTATATCCTTTACCGTATCTACGGGAAGTGTTCCGAGAATTGTTCGTATTATTACCTAATGTTATTTTGTTTATCGTACTACGCGATAAACCATTCAGTACCGCCTACATCACCCTAATGGTTGGCAGTCCACAACCGTAAAATTTTGCCGGCATTTCCTGCCACGCGGGACTTCTATGTGGAATGAATTGTCGTTAGCGGTATTTACGGACCGATTGGAGTAAGGGACCTTCAAAAATCGAGCATACTCCTATCTAAAAGACCGGTGACGCTTTTGCAACTCCTCTGATATTGCGAGAGTACATAGACGACGGTGATCACTTAACGTCTGCTCGTTTGCCTCGTTCTCGATTAAAAAAAAAGAAAAACTTAAAGATATTATAAGTAGATCAGATTAAAAATTATTATTCCAGCTGACGAAATGCGGGATTGGCAAGTGACACCGGGACATTAAACATCACATCCTACCCGTGACCATGAACGCTGTAAAGGGGTTGAAACGTCGTATATTAAAATTTTAAAATAAACTGCGTTAAGATCTGTAAAGTTCTTTAATTTAAAAAGTCTAAAATTCGCGTCAGTCTCAAAAAATATCGGAGAGTTTGCCTCGGAGATGTTCATGTATCCATTAGAACACTGCCAAGCACTTGTCGCGATTTTTTTTATTAGAAGTTAAAATTCCTATAGCAATGGGATTATGTCCCTACCTACAATATAGAAAAAAATATCGAAATGGCACCTACATACTTTAGTTAAATGTAAATAACTATATTAAAAAGTGTTTTGAATTTTCATATGAAATGCGAAGAAACATTTTTCCTAACGTAATAAATTTATATTAGTACGTGCAGGGCGACTGGTGAGTCTAACCAACAAATTAAACGTGAGTAAAGAAAAGGGTAGAATGGCTATTCAGCAACTTCCAAAGTCATGCATACTTTATTTTAAAGGCGGTTTGTTAAATATAAGACTTAATTATATAAATGGTTATTAGAAAATAGTTTCTGCAGTGTTAGTGAATTAATCGATGACTTTAAATGTTGATTTCATCTTATTTTGTACATGAGCCTATCAAAACTAGCAAAACGAGTTTGCCCTAAAACCATCCATCTGTAGCATTTTAATATACCATGTTTTATGCAATTAAATATAATATTATTATTTTATCTTTTGTTACGCAATCTTTTCTCGATTGGATATTATAGCTACAGAATAACACCAAGTACAAACGCGGGTGCGGTGACTTTTAATGGTCAGTATTCGGAGGCATAGAATTCCACACCAGCAAGCAGTCTGATGCTCCGGTGTCAGGGCGAAACGTGCGTGCGTTCACATATTTCGTTAATAGTAAGGGGGCTTATTCGCGGAATATTGCAAAAAAAATGGTCTAATAGAATTGTATCATATGGACTTCCGCAAAGTAATCCCTGATTTTATGAACAATTTTGCAAGTGTTAAAAATTACTGCTTTCTATAGATTAATAAGGAGGGATATATTAACATTTAATTATTTTTGACCGTGGAGGAGGTGATTCAGTATTACGCTTACGACATAGAGAATTATAGACCACAAAGAATCAGTAAGAAACTTGTTTAAAGAAATAAAAATATTGACTGTTGCTTCTCAATATATATTAGAGAATCTTATGTATGTGCATAAAATAAAAATAAATTCTCATGATATTGTAACTTACATAATGTAAATACTAGGAACAAGCATAGATTAATTCCTTTTGCCACAAAACTGTCTATGCTTCTACAACAAACTCTCAGAAAACGTTAAAAATATGCCTATTAATAAATTTAAAAAAAATGTTAAGGAACGTTTGTGTGTTAAAGATTACTAAAATATCAATTATTATCTATACGATAATACACTATGGCAATGAACTGCTTGCTACAGGTTCTTTCAAAAATACTAAAGAATTATATTTAAATAAATATTATTATTAAATAAATTATAACTATACATATTTAAAAAATACTGATACTGCTAAGTTTCTTACCGTTTCTTCTCAGGTCATTGGCTTTACTCTCCTAACCGTTAGTAGTAATTTTTGACAATCAATAAGCAAGTGTTCACACTCCAACATTGTCTCCATATGAAAAGATAGTTATATTCATATGGAGACAATATATACTTTGTCTTGCTTTTAGATTCTAGTGACCTCTTCCTTGAGCTTTGTATATTTATTGTTTTTTTTTTCTCTTATAGTCGTTTATATGTTGTGAATATTTCGAACTGCAACATGAGGTAAGTGATTCTTTGAATTTTTTCTCACAAAGTGATAATAATCGGATCTACTATAATGAATAGTTTTGTCAATTAGTATAGCTTGGTTGTTATTATTTTATGAGTAGAGCTTTTGGGGACATTTCCAGGTATTTAATTGTTAAAAAATTTGTGTTACAAAAAGTGAATATTTTATAGCTAGCTTTTAGTGAATATCATTGACTACTTGATTATATTTGTAAATACAATCGGTTTAAGTTAATGTTATGCAAGCTCCTGTTATGTGTTGAATAGTTTCTGGTTAAGTGTGATACTTACGACACTATTGAAATAAATTGTCATTTAAACGCTATGACAAAGTTGCAGAAATTGCCCCCTTTATTGGGTTCAACATGGTACCTATACCCTTAACTAAAGTTAGAGGCAATTTATAAAATTTTAAATGTACTTTAGAACAACATTTCAAGATTACAAAATTACTTTGAGAGGCGGAATATATTAAAGCGCGTACTATACGGCGCTTTCCATTTGTATAAACTTGCGTTCCTAACAAACACGTAGTACCCATCGGCTACAAAAAACTACGCACATTGCAGAGCAATGTCTTAGTTCGTTTCTAAATTATAAATATTTTCTCTAACATGTATTGAGAAGCAACAGTCAATATTTTTATTTCATAAAAACAAGATTCACACAACTGACTTTT
>JAOCPS010164574.1:0-14525 GCA_025505425.1 Graphium colonna
ATGAGGTTATATACAGAGCAACATGTTTGTTTTTCAAAAAAATATATTATCTAAAAATGCTTCCCAGGTGGCATAACAGCATAACATCTTGTCACAGCTATTGCTGCACTTTTACGGCCGCGCTCTCCTGGGGGTGTACCGCCGCCTTTTATTAAGCATAAAATAAAATATGCATGACTTTTGGGGATGCCGAATGGCCATGTCTACTCTTTTCTTTCCCCTCAAAATCCTTAATCCAGATCTAATAAACCTATTCTATACAGTTTTTTCAATTTGATAACACATTCGCGACTCTCTGAATGTTGCGTGTGTCTATGGGCGACGGGATCGCTTACCATCAGATGAACCTACCGCTTATTTGTCTTCCCTTTTTTTTTAAAAATGATGAATCTGACAGTTAAATTTTACATAGAGAGAAATCGCATTTACACAAATTTTTCCTCATAATATCTTATACTCGAAAAAATCTAATTTCCTACAAAATCGAACGGTTAATTTAGGCATTATAAAAGATTTTAAATCAAAAAACAGATATAAATTATCATCATAAGATAAACTAAAACATACATTTTTACATTACAACTTAGAACATAAATGACACTTTAAGTTCGAATGTACCTCATATACGAGTATTAATACCAAAAATGTACATTTTTTATAAAAGTAATGTAAAATTATATCGGTGATATTTTTTTACACTAGGTATCACATATACACCAAAATATGTATCCATTACGACATTTAAAAACTTTCGACATAAACGAAATGTCCATAACAGTCCCGAAATATGATCGAAATGCAGGGAACATTACCAAATCATGCCGGGTCCGGTCATAATTTGACGAGGCTAATGCACCGCACGGATGTCAGTCAAACAATGAAACCGGAAACGCAATTAACCATGTACCAATCCGCTGGAAGGATATATCAATTCGTTGCGAGGGGACTGATGTACGTCCGAACGGAGTCGCTCCACTCAATTATGCCCATATTATATGAGCAGATATTTCGAGCTACGTCCGTCCAGACGTTTATTTTGCTGATTGCCGAATGGATGATTCAACGCTTGTGGATAGACAGGTTTTCGATAAATTCGCTATTTTGGAAATAGTTTACAGATTTTCATCGAAATATAAATAAAGCGACACATTTTTTTTTAAATATAATATTTTGCCAGATACATTATAGGTACATAATTGTCAAGTTGCATTTCTTAAACACACGTGACACGATATAAATATAAACAGAAAAAATAATCGCAACGCTTATATTATCTGTTTATAATTAAAAGAATATCTTTTATATAATAATATGGAAAGAAGAAGTAAAATATATTTTAATGTTTTCTCCAAAACGATTACAAGCGAGCATAGGTCCTCCCACTTCCTGTCTTCAAGGACACGTCTTCGCCTTCAGCACTAAAACTACCAATCGTTACGTTTACTCCTTGAAAGACATGAACCTCCTAATAGAGACATGTATATTCTGTAGACAACTGGAACGTAAAACAATTCATTCATATTTTTGAAGGGTTTGCAAAAGAGCAGACGGTTTACCTCATGTTAAATGCTCCCGTCCGCCGTAAATGACCGCCTCCGTAGCCTAGTGGTATGGGCGCTTGCTTTAAAACCGGCTTTATGTTGTTGTTTGTTGGTTGGGTTAGGACAACGCGAGCTTATCACCCGATTGCCTGAAAAGAAAGATGATCCATACGTCGGATGGGCATGTAAAAAGTCGGTCCCGCTTGTCAAAAACATCTTTGCCAGTCGTTATAGGATGTCAGTGCCTTCAAATATCCTGACAACTAATCCATCCTCCGAATTCAGCTTATCCCTTTGGGTTGCGGAGGTCAGATGGCAGTCGCTCTGCGTAAAATTGATTATTTTTGGGTGGATTAGAAGCCGACCCCAAGTAACTTGGAAATAGGCTAGAAGGAAGAAGAAGACGTATGATGACACAATGCACTATGTACGTTTTTTTAATTAAACTACATAAAAGAAACGTTTAAGCTACACCTTTCCCTCAAACCAGAAAAATAAGAACATTCCAACAAGTTTTGAAAACTTGTAAAAGTTTCGCGTTTATCCAACAATGGAAGCACGATTCCAACAATTCGTCCTAAACCCGCCAACAATATTGAACTTCTCCTATGCGTTTTATTCGATTTAACATTCCTACGGCACTTCGGATGAAATTTTAAAATAGAAATATTGCTCAACTCTCTCGTCTCTGTGAGGTAGCTCACATGTTCTATTATTGTGTAAACTCAACTCAAATAACATATTTTATTGTACAAAATCGCACTTAAACATGTTTATTTCCACAGAAAATTACAAAGCTGACTTCAAACGCCTTAAAAGTGTACTTTCAAAATATATCTTATCCGTTATTTTGATCTTACAAAATTATATATATTCATTGGACCATTTCAGAAGGATACCCTATGAGATAAAAAAGATTTTTTAAACCGATTTATAAATATCGAACATAGGGACAAAAAAACATTCGAATTGCTTCCTTCCTTCTTCCTTTGAAGTATGATAAAAAGGTATTTGGCAACATTGGTTGAGAAATAAAAAAAAATAAAACAAACAATGTTTTACGACATGGCACTTGTATCGATATGAAAGTGCATATTAAACAAAGAGATTGAACAAAATATAATAAAAGTAAATAGGCTACCACGATTTTAATAGCAATTCTATCGATTTCTATTTAAAAGATATCTGGTGTTGGAAGTTAAAAAACATCTTAGAATGAAATAAAGACATTTTGTTTATTGGTCGTTCGTTAGGAGTTTAGTCGCAATATAATTTGTTAGATAATAACAGCAAAGCGATATTTTGTTAATTATTTATATTTTACTATAGAAAAATATCTTAAATTTTGACAAAGATATTTTTTTGTGGAAAGGGAGACAAACGAGCAGACGGTTCACCTGAGGTTAAGCGGTCCCGTCGCACAAGGTCCGTTGAGTTGCGTGTCAACCTGGGCTATATTTATTGGATAAAATAGGTTTATTGTAAAGGATCGGTCGGGATTAAGAATTTGGAGAGGATAGGAGTAGAACGAGAAAAGGGTAGACATGGCCATCCAGCATCCCCAAAAGTCATGCATACTATATTATATGCGTACTTTATAAAGGCCGGTGGTATTTCCCCGCGCAAGTACGGCCGTAGAAGTACAGCAAAAGCTGTGAATATCACCTCTATGACAAAGTATTGCTTTAAAAAAAACCTTATAAGGCTAGCAGTCATCCTGTAAAAAATAAACACAGATTGATAAAATATCTATCATTATTATTCTTTAAAAGTTTTATATAACAATTGTGACGTAATTTTTTTATTATTAAATTTAAAAACCTACTTGAAATTGAGAGTATTGAGAAATTGGGAGTAGAGACAACATGTTTCAATATATTTCAGCCGTAAATTTATGATACTACGTTTTTTTTAGTAAATAAACACGCCCTAAATCATCGAACATCCCGTATAAACGACACGAAATACAATTTAAATGTACTATGTATGTATTTTGTTGTGTTGTAAATGTACTTCCAGAAAAGTACATTTACACAGCACAATTCTAACGGCAACACATGTCACGTCATTCACAAAAAGCTTTTCAAAGGATTCGCCTAACGTGACGTCATCAGGCGAAAGCTCCTCTAAAGATATCACTAATGACGAAAGCTCATACCCTACAAATAAAATACAACGCGCTTTTTCCTTCGAACCATTAAAACCGGCCAAATGCGTAACGAATTCGCATATGAAGGGTTCCGTACTATTTTTCAGTTTCATTTATGGGCAAAACTTACCGTACAGTAAAACTTACGTACCCTTATAATATTTTCATTCAGAAATACACTATCAGTGCAAAATTGAAATGTCTTCCTATCCGTAATATATTTTCATAGCTTTTGCTGAACTCTACAAACTCCGATAGAATAAGCATTCCTAAACTTTTCATTTCCCACTCTCTTTCCCTGCAAATCCTCAATCCCAGCCCCATCTCATCGCATCGACATCGCCAACGGATTCGAGACTCTCCGGTGTGTGTCTATGCGCGACGGGATCACTTAACACCGAGCGAACGTCTGCTCGTTTGTTTTCCGTTCCATAAAAAATGTATGATTGATACTCTTTGCGCTTTCGAGACAAAAGATTAGGGGGCAGTGGCTTCTCTTTCTATTTTTTTTTCTCTTTTTTAAGGAGGTTCGTTATTAAATATTTATATTATATTATATGTGTATATGTATAGATAAATGTATAGTATGTATGTATGCGTTTGTGTATGTGTGTATGTATTTTATTTATATTAAGTAGTGTGTAAGGTTAACTTAAATGTTATACGTCTAATTTATTAACAATATATTCTTGTTCATAATTTAAAAGTTCACCTACCTCAGTATTTCAGCACCACGTGAAGGTTGGTTGGTAGAAAATGCTATGCAGCATTAAGCCCGCCCTTGCACATTGTTTTGTGCAACAAGTTTAAATAAATAAATAAAATATATGTCGGCTATAATTAAATAAGTATTTGAAAATCATTCCAAAAGCATTTAGGATCTAAAAGGATTCAAAGTTGTTTGGCTACCATTATATTTTAATTTTTTTTATGGAAAGGAAGACAAACGAGCAAATGTTTCACGCGGTTGTAATCGAATACGTCGCCCATAGACTAACGCAACACCTGAAGAGTTGCGAGTGCGTTTTTAACCTGTGAAATTGGATAGAATAGGTTTACTGGAGTCGGAATTAAGGAGTAGGAGTGGATAGGAATAGGAAAAGAAAACGGAAGACATGGCCATTCGGCATTCCCATAAGTCATGCATACTTTATTTTATGCCTTTATGAAGGGCAGTGGTACTTCCCCGAGCGAGCGAGGCCGTAAAAGTGCAGCAAAAGCTGTAAAAAGATGTTATGCTCTACCACTTAAAAAAATTGATTGCCTATTTAATCGCATAATAGATCTTATTCTATTTCTGAAGAGGGTTCTTCTGTTTTTTAAATTTACTTATATTCTCCGACTGTTGCGTGCATTTCGAAAAAACCAAAACGAACATACTGTTTGAGTTATTTGTCGTCACCTCGAAACAGTGCTGGGCAAAAAGTCCGCGCGACTTCAAAGCATAACGTGAGGAGACAGAAATAACCAAACACTGATGTCAGTGCCGACGATGTCCTATCCACTTTCATTCACCCCACTGCACCACATACATTAATGCTTTACTATGTATAACGTAAGTTATTTTGTAAAGCGAAGCGTCAATGTACCTTGCATAGCTAAAGTGTACGTCAGGAGTTGCTAATGTATTTGAAATGTGCGGATGGAGCACTTACTGTCATTGTGCTAGAAATGTATGCGTGACAATATCAAAGAACGCTTGAAGCAGACATCAGCATGGGTCCTGATTTTATTTATGCCCCCATTAAGCCGTAAAGCTGTGGATGGATTAAAGGAAGAGAACGGTCGTAAAATGGTATAATGGTGCTCATATTAATAATACAAGTATTCTCCATTTGCATTTAATGTTTAGTGAATTTTGTTGGCTGTTTGATGAAGCTGTGTATAAAGGTATTTCCTAAAGTTATTGATATTAAAAACGGGAAAGTGTAGTTGTTGCTTTTTTTATATTTATTTCGTTTTCACGTTTTAAACGCTTTTAAATAACCTTTAGGGCCGTGGTAGCCCAGTGTCCGGGCGGTCGCCTTCAATTCCGTTCGAGTTCGATCCCTGGTGCCGGCACCAATGAAATTGTTAATTTTCTGATTGCAGTTTTAAGTGCTGGTTTACCACATGCTCTGCGGTGAATGGAAACATCGTGAGCAAACCTGCATATCTAAGAAATAATAATTCTATGATATATGAAGTTTGTCTATCCGCACTTGGACCGCGTGGTGGACTATGCCCAATATCCTCTGTCCAAAGGAGGTCTTTGCCAGCCGTGGGACAATGTAAAAATAGGCTTACTTTTTTTTAAATAACCTTATGATTTTGGATAAAGGTACATAAAACACGATGGTCAGAAAAAAGCACAGGTACCAAGGTATACAAAAATAACTTTTATATGGTCATTCAGCTTTATAAATTGCAACAGAGTGCCATAAATACAGATAACCTAAAAGGTACCACACAAGGAAAAGAAAGAAAATCTAATAGTAACATGAATATAAATCTACACAAAAAGTTAACACCAAGAAAACTAAATTGCATGAGTAAATGCTTCGCTAAATAAAATAAAAACTTAGCCAGGAGAACCTCCTTCTTTCTGAAGTCGGTGTGACTTCAGAAAGAAGGAGGTTCTCAATTTGGACCGCTTTAAAAATAATTTTTTATCTCATAGAATATACGTTTAAAATGGATCCACAAAATTTTCATTAAAATTGGATCAGTACTTTGTTTTTAAAATCAAAATAAAGGAGAAGATATGATATGTTTCGAAAATACACTTTTAAAGTCGGTTTTTGTAATTTTATACGTATTAAACATGCTATCAATTGTCAACAAATTTTTAATCGTAATTTCTCATTAAAGTAAAGTAACAGCCTATTTTTAAATTGTTAAATGCCTTCTCTAGACAAAAAAGCATCCACTGCGTGGCTCCAGTAGGCATTACTAAATTGAACTTCGCATATCTCAGAAATATTATTTCTTAGATATGCAGTTTTCCTCGCGATGTTTTCCTTTGCCCCAAAGCACGTAGTAAATCACTTAAAACTGCAATAAGAAAATTAACAATTACATTAGTGCCAGCGTCTTCAATTCTGTTTACTTGATTGAACTCAGTTTCGCCACAAGCAAACAGAATTAAAGACGAGCGCCCGGAAACTGTGCTACCACAGCTCTTATTTCTTACTTTACATAAAAATAATGAACTTAATTCAATTTTTCATTGATCGACACATAACTTTCATAGAGCTGGTAATAAGAGCAGAAAATTGAAGCGATTCTATTTCCCTCGAAAGTGGATTATTCAGCGTTCATTTTCAGTCGCTAATTTAAAGCTACAACGAAATGTCATGACTTCTAGCTTCTGTACCCTCTCATACAATTTTCACTTCTATTTCATCATCATTAGGTTCAAATTCTGTTGCTACGCTGGTAACCTATTTTAAACGAGTTCCCATAAGGAACACCTATTCATCATTACAGCCTCATCTTTGCAGCTTTGGGAATTTTGGCGTGACGGTAATGAATCCGCTGATGAAAGCTCTCTGATATCGTCAAAGTTAGAAACATGTCCTCAATTTAGAGCATTTCCTCAATGATTGCAATTTTTCATAAAACGGGTGTACATTGCTCTGGATTTTGAGGAAATTTAGACGGAAGTTGTAGAGAAACCGGTGCTTATTTGAATAACAATTTCCGGTTAGTTCTCTTACGTCGCGAATAAGAGGTCGTTATATAACCAAAATGTTTAATTTGATAACTCAGCTCAAGAAAGTTTACCGATTATAACAATCTCTGTAGTCAAGTGATATAGAGTCCTGTTTTAGAAACCGGGGGTTGTGTAATTGTGGGTTCGAACCCTGCCACAGAATTTTTATTAGTCTGATTTTCGAGTAAATTCACCGTTATAGTCAAGCACACGAGCATGAATTTACACTATAACTCTGCAATTAGTAAACCTAAAGTGTTTGCCTTAACCTAAATCCAGGAAAATATACGATAGTTTTTTTTATTCCGACCAGTACTTCCAAAAAAATATATACATATTTTTTTAATCATATCAGTACTTGCAAATATAATTATGCAAATCAAATATTATAAACATTGTAACAATTCCTGATTTATTTTTTAATTTGTCAGTTGCCAGAACAGATACCATACACACCTTAGGATGCTTTACATCCTGAAGATAAGGACTCTTCTCAGAGATAAAAATAATTTCAAGTATTCCAGCTCCGTCTACAGTATAGCTTGCAATTTGATTCCTAAAACACGGAAAACGAAGCGACTGTCGCTAGAAAATAGGTGGATAAAACAGGAAACCTGAAAAAAAAAAATTTCCGAGAAAAAAATATTAAAAAATGGTTACTATTAAATAATTAAAAGAGGTCTTAGAGGTGTACTTTCGTGACTTTTTTCCGGTTATTTGGATTTGAAAAAAAATACTAAAAAGATTTCTGTGAAAAAATTTTCGGGACCAAATAAAAAAGGAACTTTAAAAATCCATTCATACTTATCATTTTTGAAGTCGGTTAAATAAAGTGGGTTACATTACGATGATGGTCAATATAATCGTAAGTCAATTCATTGAATTCAGTACTTTTCAAACATCAAAATCTTTCACATATCTGCGTACTTAAAATGAAGTTCCTTTCTTAGATCTTCAGTACGACCATTTAAATTTAAGCAGCAGTGCCAACTAAGATTGTATTGGACAGCAATTAAATTCATCCCAATGTTCGATCCTTCTCAGAAGCGGTTGCATTTATCTTTCACACAATCTTTCCACTCCACGCCGTGCGCCCACATTTTCCGCTCCTGAACCTATTGGTATCAATACGTAAATAACCGTCAACAACTAAACTATCCTTATACCGCGTCGATGTTTCGTTTATATCCTTCCTTGTCCACAGGTTGATGCCGAATAATTTTTAGAGGTAGAGCATAACATTTCACAGCTTTTGCTGCACTTTTACGGCCTTGCTCGCTCGGGGAAGCACCACCGCCCTTTATGGTATAATCCCCAAAATATTAAATATATCCCCAAAAGGCATGCATACTTTATTTTATGCTGACTTTAGCATAAAATAAAGTATGCATGACTTTTGGGGATGCCGGATGGCCATGTCTACCCCTTTCTTTTCCTATTCCTAACCTCTCCAAATCCTAATTAATTTAACCTTCTATTCAATTTCCCAGGTTGACAACGCACTCGCAACACTCCGGATGTTGCGTTTGTCTATGGGCGACGGGATCGCTTACCATCAGGTGAATCGTCTGCACGTATCCTTTTGATCCTTTTGAGATCGGCTAAAAAAATGATCAGCCTATAAAAACTTGTTAAAGTAATGCTTCGTGATAATCGTTAGCTTGTTTGTTGAACTATGTTATTAAGGGAATAAACAGGTGGATAATCCGGACTAAGTGGATTCAGTAATACCATTACGTTTATTTGCTAATACTTAAGTAATTGTTTTAAACACTATAACGTACTTTTTTCATCTACTTGCTTTGTAATTTAATGGAGAATGTGCAATAACACATAGTAGAAATAATTTATACGTGATGGATAGCTTTTGACAGATGTCTTTTGAGAAAATGATACTAAATTAAAGTCGTGTGGTGTCGTGGGAGAGCAAATTGGAACGAAGTTCCTTAATATAAAAATATGAATTTCAAGTTCTATTCGAGGTATAAAGATAATAATTATTGAGGTAAACACTTTTTTAATGATTTTTTAGCAATAAAAATCAAAAAAACTGCTTCCCAAAATTGTCTTAACATCTGCCTTTTGTTAACACTAATTTATTAAAAATATATATAATAATAACATACACAAAATCAAATATTTACTTGAATAATAAGAATAAAATATAATAATAATAGCAAACTACAATAATAAATAAATAAAAAAATAAAAGTCATCAAAAATAAAAAAAGAATATATAAATAAATAAAAAGTCATCCCCCGTAGACTATACATTAGACACTGTATAGCCATAATAAATAAACTACAGATACGATAAAACTCACGTTACGGACGTTTTTTGCCGGCTAGGGCTCCGCAACGCCCCATAACGAACTACGCTCCAATATTAGATTTCGTTTTAAGCACATAAACTACTATTTTTAAATTATTTGGAAACTAATAAAGTCAGTAGAAGTAAAACCCTTAAAATTTTAAACAAGTATATAACGTGGTCTTAGGTATTAAAAATACACAAAGTTGATTTGATTTCTTTTAGGTCTCTTAGCTTTGTAAAAAGTCTTGCAAAGGCGTAAAGCGAGCGCCATTGTTCCCGCCAAAAGCGTGTCATTGGCGCGTCCGTTCGCGCGCATTCGCTATGACAGATTGGCCTTCATGCTCTACTGTCACAAGTTATGACGAATTTTATTTTTTATCTGCCCCTAAACCGATGCAAGAAAATGTAAGTAATTTAAATTGCAATAATGTTATATAAGATATTTCATAAATGAAATATCTATATTTATAATTGACCTGTAAATTATTTGTAATGTTATAATATAGTATTTATGTGTTTAAAATCAGTCAAATTTTCAAATGAAAATAGAAGTCGGAAACAAATAAGCAATAATTTATTATTAGCATTTTATTTTAGTATTTTACATATAAATATTTATTTAGAATATTTACTAATATTATTTCATTCAAGAGTGCTTTTTAAAATGTTACCATATTCAAATACAAAGTAAACCAAATGTACAAATGACTTGTTACACAGATGGTCTGTTGTATAACCAAAATAATTTATCATCATCATTGAAATTGTTGCAATGTGGTTCTTAACTCACTTCAATATGCAATTAGAAGGATACCGTTTAAACACTTTTGGAAAGCCCAATTAAAAAAAAATAGTATAAATATATATAAAATGAAAAATTAACCATCTGAGCGTAGTCGAGTGTCAAACTTAGTAAATAACGGAAAAGGAAACGACAGTCGTACGCAATTCTTTGCCGATTTTCCTTATAAGATATCAAGCACGTCGGTTCTTACAAAACTTGTTTTCAGCAGGTTTTAATGTGTTTATTTTAACAAGAAGAAACAGAAGAGTGAAGTTGTCTATCGAAGTCAAAATAGCGGAACTGTGGGAATGTTTACGATATTGGCGGGAAAATATTCGGTCAGTTGATATAATACTGTAAATGTTTTGGTACGTCTTCTAATGTTGCCCACTTATTACCGTGATGACCAATACCGATTTAATGCTTACGGGTCGTGGGTTCGATTCCCATTACGAATAATTAATGTACTCTTTAATGATAATTATTTTATACGTGGGTCTTTGTATATATGGAAATAATGATTGTACCGCCCATACAACATAAGCCGTAAAGATTGTAAGGTCAGCGTTTTCAAAAAAATAATAATATGTAATGGGTGACTGGTTGGCGCAGTTGTTAAGCAGTTGTTTCATCGTAGCGGGTAGTTCAAATCCCACCAGGAACAACTCTTTGTATGAGCTACAAGTAATTATTGTGGATCTGGGCGTTTTTTAAATACAAAAAACATAAATTATACTTGATCACTATTGGACTATAATATTAACATTTAATTTTGTTATTACAATTTCTTTCAATATGGACATTGTGAAGTCTGAGCAAGTAATCATAAAATTCCGCATTGTTGCCATTATATAGGTGTTAGTTTTTCTATTGAATGCATCCGTGTTACGACTAATTGCGTGATGAAAATAATAATAAATAGGAACAATTATTGTGATAATTATTATCTACAGAAAACAGAAAAACCTACTTCAAACAACTTAGAAGCGAACGTTCGTAATACATTTATCTTAGTTATTTTAATTAAAACTGCTATATCGATTTTCATGAAAATTATATGGTGATCCCATATATAATTATATCTGTAACTGCTGCTAATTTACAATTTAAAATCAGGTCATCATTTATGGAGAAATCAGCAAACATACATGCAAAAAATATTAAAAAAAACAGAGACCAATTAAGAACCTCCGCCTTTTTTGAAGTCGGCTAAAATATCCCACATTGCCTAGGGTATTATTATTTATTGTAATATTGCATATTGGCTTCATAAGCGATAAATTTAATCGATAGAGAACCGTAATTGATCAAAGATATCAACCAGTTAGAAATATTTCCTATATATAATATTTACAGACGACGCGATTGCGTATCAAAAATGGCGGCTTTTCATACAAATTACAAACTTTATATTTTTTTTCTCAAAAACTTATCATTTGCGGAAAATTTCACTTTACACGAGTCTTATCAATTACGGTTCAAAAATTCTTTTTTACATTGAAATTCGCATATGCGGTCAATATGCCTTCAATATACGGTCAATATACCTTATATTTATAACGCAATGACTATACGTTTAGTAAAGTAATTAATAGTGACATATTTTTACTTTTATTTCGATATTCAAAATTCAAAATAAGCCGCTGAGCCAATTATTCTAAAATTTTTATGGAGAATAATATAATTTTTAATTAAATTAATTTTAATAAACGCCTGGTAATAACAGTAAAAATAAATATAAGAACTTCCTGTTTTTTAAGTCGCTTAAAAGCACCACTTAATTTATTAAATTTTAAAGTTACATATAATTAACTTACTATGTTTCTTTTAAATATTTACAACTGTTGCCAAAGAATTTCATTCTCGACTTTCGTGGCCACGGAACGGCATGCGAAAAGCATTTAGGGTACTTTTACTTCGTATACTCACTATAAACCGGTTCTGTGAGTGCCTCGAATCCTACGCTCCAACACGCGCGTAAAGTTTCTAAACACAGCTCATAACAATCCCCAAATAAAACAAATTCACGGCACTCGCGTTTTACGGCGAAAGTTTTTTTTTTAATAAGAAAACTATAGATTACAAATACTTCCACTTGTCCATGTGTGTAAGAGAAAATCTTACAAATTCAAGCGTTAAACTCGCTTCAAATGTGTTTCGAAATACTTCAGTGTGTAACGATATATTTTCGTAGCTGAAGAACATTCTCCGCCGAAACACAGAATAGAACTAAACTAAATATTCGTGAGCGTAAGTCGGACCACGGTTAGCATTCAGGCGACGGTAGTGGTGGTAGTAACGTGGGAGAAAAAGTGTTGCCATCATCACGGATTCTCCCACATTTATTACAATTCAGCGAATTCTATTTTAAATAAATTACACTGTGGCAGCTAAGTGATATATGTTGCCCGTAATTATCAGTACTGTCTAAACAAGATACATTTTTTTAATTTTATTAAATATAATACGTGCATTGATTTAATTTTTAGAAGATATTCTATGTGTAGGTTAAGCAGTTTTTCTTATTCACTTTATTATAGCATAAAAAGGTAAAATGCATGTTTTTTTAAGATAAATGATGATGTCGTCCATATTTTTATGGGTCATGACAGCTTAATGTTTAATATTTAACATCGTATTAACAGAATTTTCATTAAAATGTCCTTGATAACTTAATCCAAACAAAAATGCAATAAAATGACCTATATTTAAGCTCACCTTTTTCACTAAATAATCGCTTAAAAATAACTAAAATATTGTATTAATATTAACTTCAAATAATTTACATACATATAAAATAAGTGGTAGTATGCAGTTCTTTACTGGCAACACCGACAGTACTGAGTCAGTCGTAGATCAAGATTTCTAATTGACAGGCAGTCTAGTCTGGTATCAAATAATGTGACCAATTATTTGAATAAAGATAGATTTCTTACCTTAAACTTTCACGCTAAAATAAAGAAGAATAAGTTATAATCGTTTTATAAATGCAACTCAATAAAAAAATTCGATAAAACCATTAAATTCAGATAAGGATTATTTGTGTCATCACATAAAGTGATATAAAACAGACGCTTCATTATGAAAATTAAAGTTTATTAAATAGTATATAAACAGTTTATTTTTAAAATTGTCCCATTGTTGGGCAAAGAATATTATTATTTACATTAATTATCGCACAAGGATATTTATTTCACGCATAAAATAATTACATTATGTGTACAAGGTCGCATATTTTTTAAATAATGGCAACACCGTAACTGTCTGTGCGTGGTTATTAATGAATAGTGTAGTGACGCACCAACCGGAATCTTCGCGCGGGTTTTTACTCGGGAAAATCTTGTCCACCAATGATACCAACGAAAAAAACATTACTTTATTTATAGAAAGTTTTTATCCTATCGTTTGTTAAAATAAGTGGGATGACTCGTAGTTTTTTAATGGTAAAATTTATTTGGGAATCACCGGAATTGTATAGGGAAAATTAGAAATATTTCGTGGTTAAATAAGATATTAATAATAAGGAAAAATAATGAATGAACTAAATCAGACGTCACCGACTTTTTGTTATAAACAATATAGAGCTAAGAATTTTCGGTCACATTAAGAAAAGCAAAAAAATATCTTTATTTAAACATTTAAGTCATTGTATAAATTACTAAAAAAAAAAAAAAAAAAAAATACTACAGTATTTTTTTTTTTTCGAAATTTAGCGATTTATTGAAATTAGGGGCGATTGTACAGGATGTGGTAACCAAACAAAATCAATCGAATATTTCTTAACGTGAGAAAACCAAAAGTAAGAAAAAATTCATTTTATGCCTGTACCTATGCAATGATTTTTAGGACACCAGCAATTCCTGTTCAAAATTTTAATAATGTATAATATAGGATTAGAATTCAAATAAGTCTGAGAAATAAAGCTGAGTAACTTTTTTGCAATATTTTATTGATTTATTTTTTTATATTTTTAGGACACCAGCAATTCCTGTTCAAAATTTTAATAATGTATAATATAGGATTAGAATTCAAATAAGTCTGAG
>JAOCPS010164685.1:0-14524 GCA_025505425.1 Graphium colonna
ATTGGTGCAGGCTCTAGGGTATTACCGTTACGCCTCACTATGGGTCATGAGCGTGAGGTGTGCCTCAAAATTATGTAACTTATTTTCTATAATACCTATGACTTCAAAGATAAGCATACAAAATCTGGAATAAACAAGCTTTTGATTTATATAATTAACTTTCTTTATTTCTATTATTTTGATACATAAAAAAACATACAAAATAAAAAAAAACGTTCATACGGAATAAATTTGTACAGTTTAATATCTGCTTAATATAGGAATGTAAACATTTTTAATAAGTATATAATGATGATAGGTACTTAGTATTCCAATAACAATGTGATAGTATACCAAAATATACTGCAGGACACAAGTCTTCCCCATAACTTCTTAAACTAACTTTAATAGTAGTTGAAAGAGTGCGTATGTATCTTATTAAATATTTAGTAGAGGCTTAGCTCACTTTCCTTGACCTTTTGATTATCCAAAAGTGAAAGATTATGGCGTCTTTCTAAGTAACGGGTGGATGGTATCTTCTTGTCGAGTACCATGAACGATGAAATATAGTCATAGTTCTCTTCAAGTCGCGATGAATTCACTCATTTTGCGATGAAAAAAATTAACTGGAAAAGTGTTCGGAGTCCAAAAAAAGACTGTAATGATGGACTTGGTTTTTTCATTTTTACATTAATATGTGTGATAATTATCACAAGTAATATTGTCACACACAAGTAATTTTGCATGTCTATGTATAATTTTTGCATGGGTATGGTTAATTAGGCCATACCCTATTAACTTAAATTATCAATAACCTTTTAAATTAAACAACTTTACGGATTTTATCGCGGTTTATTTTTAAATTTTATCACCCGACGTTTCATACTCTTTACAGCGTTCATGGTCACGGGTACGACTGAGGTGTTTGATGTCCGTTGAACCGCGATAAAATCCGTAAAGTTGTTTAATTTAAAATGTCAAATATTCGCGTAAGTCTTAGAAACAATATAATCAATTACCTTTTTTAATACGTCCCTGATACAAAATAATTGTAGACATGTTTAGGTAAGATAAGCAAAATTAATTGTTTTAGATTTTTATAGATACTCAGTGATTATTTTTACCTAAAGTACGTAAAATTTATGACATATGTGATACATATTGGGGCAATTTCTTTTTTAGCCTTATACTAAACAAATACTAAGGTATCCGCCGATAATAATTGAAGCGCGGAGCCAAGTGGAGTTCAAGCTCAATTCAAAGTTCTCGGTTTTTAAAAAACAGTGTTTTGGTAAAAACAGGCTATGTTTTATCTGTTACCCATTTTGGCCATAATTATTTATATAAATTGTCTATTAATACTTTTCTTACCATATGTAAGACTTACATAATGTTTAGCAAAATAAAAGAAATTTTCACATGTAAATATCACTCATTTTTTAACTTATTTATATGGCACCGTTAAGACCTTAAAGTTTAAGGTTAGCTATAAGTATCAAAAAATACACCATCTCTCTAGTCAGTAGAATTATGCAGATTTGGGTAGACGAAAAATTATTTTTGAGTCGCAATTCATGCACCCAGCCCTTAGTGCGCTTCTAACAAACTAAGCTTTTACTTGAAAATAGCAAATAAAAAGCAACTTGGTGTAAAATAAATATAAACGAGTAACATAAATTATATTAAAATTGTAATTTTAGTGAATAAAGCAACTAAATGTTGCTTTAATATACCTAAAACAATTATACTGGCAGTTTTGAAGAAAAAAATACAAGATTTCGTTTTCGTTTTTTTTTTGGCGTGGGCATCATCACTGCTGGCCTGAGGAGCCTCTGCAGCTCCGACGGACGTGAGGTGGCCGGTGGCACTCGGGGCGCCGGGCCTAAACCTCGTTTTATGAGTGGCTAAGCTCGAGGGCTCCCGGGGCAGGCAGCCTCGGCTCGGGCCGCCACTCTAATAATGTTACCGGACTGGGCTGCTGTGTTGTTGTAACGTTCAATTTAACGACCCAGAATTAGAGGGATCTCCCCTCTAAACAGGCTGCCTTGCAGATTTAAAGTAGGCTAATTTTGGATTTAATTTATCCCTTTTATGGCTTCAATAAAACATTAAAAGATCATTTATTCTTAAAAGTCGAATTAAAAAAGAAGTTTTTAATAACTTTAGGAAAATTATTTTTCGTCGTATCACAAAAAGGTTTTTTTGTAAGAAATGAAGAAGAAACGGACAAACAGTTCACCAAAAAAAAATATTAAGAAAGGGAAAATGAGTAGGAAAAGAAAAAAAAGGTTATTGCTTGCCAACTAACAATCTCGAAAGTTATACTTACTTTATTTTAAGTCGGCTTTCTAGTTAAGTTGAAATAAATGTTACTATTAGTAATTCAGACAATGAATATGTAAGATACAAGTATATCATAAATTTCATGTCATTTCTCTTGCTTGTAAATAACAGCCATAACTGAATATCATTTCTGATAAATATATAAACCTTTTTACACTAGATTTTCTTTTTGTTGTTTTGTTTTATACCATTTTATCATAACGCTCCCCTCAGCCAAAAAAAATTACCTTGCCAAATCTCATATAACCACTAAGCAAACATTATTAAATGGCAGTATTAATTCAGCTTCCGCATTAAAATATAAAAAGAATATAGTCAAGTTAAACATAAAAGCTATTCAAGTAATAAATTGGGAATAAAATTTAAAATAAATGAAAATTGGCTAAACTACTATTTCCATATAGTCGCAATTTGCATTAACTAAACTTTTTTTCGATTATCTGATAAGGTAACTCTCAAGAATACTTCTTTTGTGAAAGATCGAATGTAATATATACATGTTATATGTTTTTTTATGGAAAGGAAAACAAACGAGCAGACGGTTCACCTGATGGTGAAAGATCCCGTCGCCCATAGACAAACGCAACATCCGGAGGGTTGCGAGTGCGTTGTCAACCTGGGAGATTGGATAGAATACGTTAATTGCACAGGATGGGGTCGGGATTCAGGATTTGGAGGGGGATAGGAATAGGAAAAGAAAAGGGTAGACATGGCCATCCGGCATCCCCAAAAGTCATGCATACTTCATTTGTCGACTTTATATAGGGTGGTGGTACTTCCCCGAGCGAGCACGCCCGTAAAAATGCAGCAAAAACTGTAAAAAGATGTAAGATATTCTACCACCTTTTAAAATTATCTGTAATTAATGTATCTGCATTGTCTGAGTACAAAGAGAAATTCATTTCCGGATCAGCCCCACCGTTGCTAAAACTCAAGTTAACCTTTTTAAATAAAAAAAGCCAATTTTCTGTTAAACACTTTTATTAATATTACAATAATTTTCTCTCGCACTCATAAAATAAGTAATACTTATTACACAACATTGCTACAGAAGTACTATTATAATACACTATTAATGTATCGTACAATTAATTATGACTTAAGCCGCACATGGCACTCAACTCCCAGGAATAAATGCACATAGTGCCTTGACAGTTGACACGTAAAAGGAATTTTGGCGGGCTTTTGTACAAAGAAATAAAGTAACCTTAAATAATTTGTTCGATTCCTTTTGATGCGTCATAAAGATGAAGTATAATTTATAATGAGTCAATAAATATTATTATTATTAAAATAAAATAAATATTTTTATTAAATGATTATGGTGAAAATTTATGAAAAAAAAATTAGGCGACAGACCAGTAACTCAATTAAGAAGACATTTCAAAAAGAAGTCCATAGTATGTCATGTGAGGTATATTCTTTAAAACAGCATAGTTTCAAGTTGTTCCAATTGATAATAAGATCCCTTTCCACAAAAATTCCATCAAACGTGCAACTGCGCATAACACTAACAACTATTTACCTAATAATATGTTAGAAAAAAAACAAGAGTCAAACTTACGTCGTAAATATAAACTTCATAAATTCGATCAGAGCAGGCACTTGAAATTCTCTTTTTGTTCATAATATACTATAATATATGTATATAATTATCATTCCAACGACTCAAACCAAACTGTACTCACAAAACCCATTAATTATAAAGGCCCCAATCACATTACGAATTCAGGAACAATTCAAATGCATGCAACGATTAAGGTATTTTAGATAAGAGGCAATATTTACTTTGAAACAATTAATAAGGAAATATTTTGTTTATAACTATCATCTAAAAATACGTCAATAATAAACGCAAAATTAGTAGACTTAACGCAGGTTTGTTTTACGAAGCTAGACCAATACAATTTAGGATGGCTCAATCAAAAGATGACAAAAGAGATAAGTTAAAATGTTAAGGTATCTTTTTTAAACGATGCCATTATATTATTACCATATACTTAGCCATTTATAAATGTTTATTGGAAATACAGTCATCATTTATATGTAAATACCAGCGCAATAAACAATTTCTATTGTGCTTGTTACTTTATGAGCATATTTCATGTGTAGATTGTGAGAATTGAAACCATCCACAGATAACTATGAAAAAATTATAAAGTAGCCACAATTTTAAAGCATATTGTCGTAAATAATAAAACTCAAATCGTTAATATTACGTTAGGAAACTGGCAGATTAAAAACTGCTAGATTTCGTGGCTCCAAATTAATGCAATTCATAGTCACCACTATATTGTTTCACGCTTGCGTTTACAATTGTCCCTGAGGCCGTCTATACCAACGCTCGAGTCTCGACAATCTAAAGGCATCCATTCACGAGGCATCCAATAATTCAAATGGAACACCATCTTATGATGTGCTAAACTGGCCTTTTTTTCGTACTGCGAATGTGGTACATATAGATAAAGACTGTGTGTGTGGAATGTATCCAAGCTACTCAATTTCTAAAGACTGTGGCGTCACAGAACGTCGTCCAGCCATCTCGTGAATGGGGTCCTAAAGAGCGGAGTAGAAGTTACGAGGCGGTCAGCAAGCGCAGGACTTCCCTCCGCCACCGCCTCTGCCGTTCTCGCCGTTCGCAATCTTGTGCTCGAGCGCAAACCTCTCGCCGTCCTTCTCGCCGTTGTTCAGCAGCTTGTCATTTAGCAGGATCTAGTAAGATACGAGACGTATTAGTAGACAAATGTATGCGGAACAACATTATCGTTTAACAAAAGCATCGCAAAGGCCCAGTATACACTTTGAAATAACATGATTGTTATATAAAGAAACCTTCAGGGAAAATCAGTGTGTTTAAAGACAAAAGAGACGATTTAAAAAAACTTAAGCGATCCAAAACAATACCATCATTATTTAAAAAAAGCTTCATAGAAGATAAATCTTATTTCTATGTAGACCAAAGTTCACAAAGGCGGAGCACCTGAGGTCAAGTGAAGCCGCCAGATGTGGATACCCACAATCTAAAAGAATATGCGTAGCCATCGAAGATTTATCAGGATACATTTGATAAAAAAGGTGAGGTTCATATACATGATTGGTTAGGGAAAGAATTAAATAAAAGGATAGGAAAGACATCTGACAATGCGTGTATACATATATATATATAAATTTCATAAAATAAGAAGCACTATTTGACTGTTAACAAAAAAATATCATTCTACTACTAGGAACATTTAAAAATTTTGCTTGAATATCCAATAAAATATCCACACAATTGAGTATTCTTTTTTAAGTCAGTAGAAGACTTTTTTTCTCATTTTATGCGAAGCTGAAAACATTTTTTCATCGTCGAAACAGTCGGGCCATAGGGATACTTAAGACATGGTTCTTTTGTAAAAATATATTTATTATATTCTGTTTTGACCCCATCACGTATTGTGTATATGTATCAAAATCACTCTTAATGTATATTAATCACTTTTAACATAGTAATATATATGTACATCGGAATACATATTAAATTACTATATAAATATATATTAAAAGAGATTAAAATATGTACAAGCTGTTATTGTTCAATTTCTCGTACAACGTCGTTTAGTTTACAGACGCGGGTATATATTTAACTCAATGTCAGTCTTTCCAGGACTTATATAGCTTCTTAATAGCCGACCAAAGAGAAGATTTTCTTTTATTTGACTTTTTTGAAAGCATATGTAAATATTATTAAAAATTATCTTGATAAAAAGAAGTAAATGAATCCCGCTAACAGTCGCTTTATACATTGCCTAATCAACTGTTTATTTTCATTTTGTAGACGATATTGATTTGGAGCATGATTCATAATGATTTACAAACAAATAGTTTATTAAAATAAAAAAAAGATTCAAAAATAAATAGGAAAATTTTAATACATAAAAATTATTCACAAACTTCTAACAGAATAATTGAGAAGTTATTAAGAAATATTGTAACTAACAAGGTGGGGTTTCTTGAAAAGTCATGAATAATAAACTAAATTACCAGTGAAACCGGAAACTAAAAATGTCAGTGTAAAAAGTTTTCTCATTTCAATGTGAAATAAATAAAACTTTGAACTAAAAAAAGGGCCATTAAACGACAGGGATGAATTAAAAAGCGTGATATAGGATTTTATACCATTATAGCATGTACTCTTTTGAACATATGTTTTGTTTCTTTTTTAAAACTTAAGAGCTTCTTAATATTGTCGTTAAGCCCAGGTTAAGGGGAAAGTTACGTAAGACATACATACGCGACAGTATTTCAATATCAAATAAAAATATTCGATATTGAAGTCCAGAAGAAGAAATAATTATTTAAATTCTACAGGCTAACACAGTTATAAAATAAATTTAAATAAAGGATTGTAAACCCATTATCAAATCAAATTATATAACATTACGTGTGGTTTAAACAAAATGTAAAGTTTGATGGGATGGCTCCTTTTTAAAATTGCTTGGAACAGTTATTGCTTAATTCGAACTCGATTCAAAAAGGTTAATGGGCTTTTTTGGCTAAATATGCTGATTCGATGATAAGAGAACGTATTAAAATGCAAATATTTTTCGAAATTTCAACATTCATTGATTTTGATTCTTGCGTCATTTTATATTTAATATATAACCAAAATTATATTTCTCTAATGGTTGGGGTTTTTACGCATTTTATTATTTACTATGTTGTATCCAGTATATGCGTGTTTATAATTGTATAAAATATTAACTTATTTTAATAAAAATTGTTATTATGTATACTAACAGGTAATTAACTGCATACGTACAGAATTACATACATACATAAATTATACGTGAATAATATATATTCGAATTTCGAAAAGAGAAAAGCTAGCGGTAAGAGAAAGGATGAAAGGATAAGGCTCTATGCCTTAATAAATAATTTTTAAAGAACCAAAGGGAATTATTTATAAAAAATAATATTTTTATAATAAATACCTATGGTGTACGCATTTAATAAAAGTTTAATTCTCATAAAGGAAAGAAAAAACATACCTACGAAACTTTATAGTTATTTTTTTTATATTACAGAATATCTTTGAATATTATTGACGAGTAACTAGTTATTAGGTCGACACATTATTGCACTTATGTCATGCTAAACTTATGGAGATATATAAGCTTTATTAGCATAACTTGTCAATAAATAATATATAATGAATAATATGTTCGTTTAATTATAATTATAAAATGCATTTAAATATCAGACGATAATATTTTATACGTACATTAATTAAAGGATACTAAAAATTGTTTTACGAACATATATGTAACATAAGCATAAGAAACGAACGCTAACTAAATTATATATTGTATAATTCTTTGCAAGCTTTTTTTTTTTGGAAAATTATATTCGATTTTCGTTGAATAGATATTTAACTAACATCGAATAAACAACAAATTAAGACAATTTAACATTTAAAGAAAAGATCGAAAGAATTTTCACACTTATGGACCATGTACAACCCAATGAACAATGATTGGTGAGTCACTAATGATATTTAAAGGAGAGCAATCGGTACTCGATTGTGATCTTATTTATATTATAAAATGAAGGGCATTGTTTTACCAAAAAATTAAATTATACAATAGATGAAGCGCGTATACGATGCCGGTAGCGACCAGATGACCAGTTGGCGCAACTTATTGACCCCAAAAAGCGACTGCTCGAGCCGTGTCCGCTAAGATACCCAACTCAGCTTACGATTATGTTTATTCAGTGGTCAATTAATATTTAATTTTAATACTCCATTTATTCTTCACATATAACATCCTCGAATATTGAAAATAGCTCATGACTGGTGAGTTACTTTCTATATTTAAAACATCTCTTTGTAATCCAAAACATAAGAGATTTCTTCTTTCCAGGAATCAACAAAAACCAATTACAAAAAAAAAAACAAAATAAGCAATTAAAATATTGACTCAACTTTAACTCTCAATAAAGATTAAATCAGTGAAATCCTATAAAAGTCCGAGTCCCTATAAAAATTAAATGTCAAAAATCAATCAAATACTCGATATCAATAAATGGCATTGACGTGTCAACGCTTACGATTACGACACAGAATGGGTCCGCGAAGCGATGACAAATAACTGAAATTTTGTAAATAATACAATATTTCAATATTATACGACCTTTCGGTATAACTATAGTAACATACTTTGATTTTAAATATCATGTTTCCAGAAAAATCAAATTTTATCATATTTACGGAAAAGCCTTCCGAAGTAATCTTCTTTTAAGTAAACCTAACTTATCTTTGTTAACACAAGGGCCCAGAAACGTGGATAAAATCTTTAAACTCTAGATGCCAACATGCCCTACTTTTAATCTGAAATTCAAACCTGGCGTAGGTTAGACATATTACCTTTATATACAGGGTAACTGGCGAGTCGCTTTCAATATTCAAGGGATCATATATGAAAATAAAATTATTATTAAAAATAAATATTAATTTACCATTGTGTAATCAAAGATAAGTAAAAAAATTACGCAATATATGTTAACCCTAGCGGACGTGGCGTGACTGAAGTGGCGGGGAGGTCGATGACCTGAGGCGTACTCAGCTGTGCAGGTGCCACGCCGTCCCGCCACACTTTATCCATTTATTAGAAAACCGGCTAAAACTATGGCCCTAATTATATTACATAAATATAATAGCAATCAAGTACCGAGTCGAGTATCGTCAGTGACTCATCAAGCATCCTGTATATGGGTTTTTATAAAAGCTCTTTACCAATTCCTGAACGTTAAACTTACAAATTGAGTAGTTTATTTGTATGAGAATAGCATACTCAGAGTTGGACTTTAGTTTGTTTTAATTATCAGCAAATATGATAACATTTAAAATGATTAATAATACTTGTTTTGAACATACTCCTTGGTATTTATTTCGAATCATGTTTACGCATCATACGATTTCAACAGTAGAATTACTAATTATGCCTCTCTATATAATGAACTTGCAAACTTATTTCTCTATATACATGAAAACACTTAAATGGTTCTAGAAGCTTTTAATGCCACTTAAATGTTTTCGTAGTCAACAGAATAATAAGCTTCCTATTCTGTTATTTTTTACTGTTTGTTTCTATGAAGAACTAAATAGAAGTAAAATGCTTTAAGGCTGACCTTAAAATACTGAAAGTGTCGGGCTTACTTCGGATTATAAGCTGAAAAGTCCAAGGCCTCCGTTAGAGCTTTTTTTCTCAAACAAAGATTCTCTTAAACTTATAAGGAAAGTACAGTTATCGAAGAATACACCAAACTACTAGATCAACTGTCGACAAATCGTGCTATGAATTGCATCGATGCTATGATTTGGTTATATCAAGAAAAGTGACTAAAATTCCTTTCTCACCTTATTAACTAAGGAACGGGCGGCCTCTTCAATGTTAATGTTCTCTTTGGCTGATGTTTCAAACCAACCAGCGAAGCCTTTCTCGCGGCAGTATTCCTCCATTTTCGCCGCGGAGTTGACTATGCCCTCTTTCTGCTGGTCACACTGCGAATAGAATTGCGACATTAATTTTTAATGTACTAAAAAATAATGTCTAAAATAATAGGTGGAGCATAACATCTTTTTACAGTTTTTGCTGCAGTTCTACGACCGCGCTTGCTCGGAGAAGAACCACCGCCCTTTATCCAAATCCCTAATCCCGATCCCATCCTATCCAAAAAGCTATTCTATCCAATTTAACAGGATGACCACGTACTCGCGACTCTTCGGATGTCGTGTATGTACATGGGCGACTGGATCGCTTAACACTAGGTGAACCGTCTGCTTGTTTGTCTTCCTTTCCATAAAAGAAACCTAGACAACATAATATTAATTTGCTATTCTTGCTAATATTCCGTCTTAAAGAAATTTTGAAAAATATTTTCCTTGTACACGTATGTCTAAAGTCTCATTTCGGTTTCCGAAACAGTTAAACAGATGACGATTAAAATAGATTTCAAACTAATACTTAAAATTAAATATCTCTAATCTATATGGACCTTTAATCATTAAGGCATTTTGTAATTCACTTTATCTGAATTCTACAATTTGATATATGTCATATCAAATTGTAGAATTCAGATAAAACAAATTGTAAAATGCACATCGACGAAATCGTTACTATGAAATAGTAATAAGTATCTTTTGACCAACACAAAAAAATAAAATCTTAATAATCCTTAATGTAGGCATTAGATTTATAAATAAAATACAGTACACTCCATCATTATCAAGATATCTTAGAATGCGTATCAATAAATAAATTATTAGTCTCACTTTCCAACACATGTCTATTCCCACAATCAAGACGATGATTATGAAGTAAGACAAGTGACCTTTAAATACCAACCTTATTTGCCAACAGAATGCAAGGTATCGGCGATCCATCTGGCAACTGCACCTTCGTGTCTAAATCGTTCTTCCACTTGACAACCGCATCGAATGTGGCAACCCTGGATACGTCGAATACGATGAAGGCCCCCACTGCCTCCTTGTAATACACCCGGGTCATGTTCCCGAAACGCTCCTGACCTAGAAATGGATGATATCCTTCTTAGAGTCTCTTTAACTCGCAAGAACTTATGCAGTGTTAATTCTGAAGAACGGTAAAATACCAAAGTAACCGAATTGTAATTGTATACAAAAAAAGACATATCGAATTTTTGGTTGCAAAAAAATTTTTATTGATATAGAATAATAATTGGTACGATACGTATAAAGCAACATTTAGGAGTCGATATTTGTTTTTGAAAAAAAAAATAAACCTATAATTTGTGTGGAGAGCCACAATTATCGGACTTGGTTTACGGTCATGGAACTGGTATGCGGTACTAGTATATCAATAAAAAAGTATACCCCGAAGTGAAAGTCGATCGCTACGATCACCTTCCACTTATAACATAGTTTTGTTACCAATAATTCGATATATCTGTATTGTATACAATTACCAAATTATAACAATCACCAACAGCTGGATTAGGTTGAAGTCCACACAAATTTTCTTTTTCGAAACAATTCAATTAGGCACCATAATCAGCAATGATAAAAACAAAAGGGTGTATATCACCATTATCAAAAGAAACATCCAGGACAGGCATAAACCGAGATCATCCATTTTGATAACTGACTGAACTGAAGTCAGTCTTTGACATTTAAATGACATTGATTAGTTTTACTTCCACCATACATATATACAACATACAATAAATCCTTTTTTTTACATTGAAAATCCATATAATTCTCCGTACGGGTATTGCTTCGTACGGTGTGAAGTGCTTTGCCAAATTTCATAATCTGACGTACATTGTTTTATATTTGAACATGGGAATGAAAGTTCCTTAATACAAAAAGTAGGGCTTACGATTCAATATAAAATGCTATAATATTTGACTGATACATACGTAATTCATATGTCACCGATGCACTTACCTGCGATATCCCATAGTTGCAAGCGTATGATCGTATTCGAATCCCAATTCAGAACTTTTAGAGCGAAGTCGACTCCAATAGTTGCGCGATAGTGCTGACTGAAGAACTGGTGGACGTATCGCTTGATGATGGACGTCTTCCCGGTGCCCAGTTCTCCGATCACCAGGATCTTGTATAGGTGCTCCCGTCGCTCAGCGCTGGATGTCGCGTGCGACTGCGGATAAACGAAAATGTTAATTTTTTTTAAAATGTTGTATCATTAATTAAAAGAGAATTTAGCGACTTTATGGACATTAAAGTTTAAAATAATGTATACTAATACATGCTTTTTTATGATCAAAGGCGAGTGAACGCCGTAATTCAACCACATTGATGGAATTAGCTTATTTCAGCATTTTCTCTGCACCGATATAATTTCCGTTTCGATGTTTAATAAGTATTGCTTGTAGTACATTTCTTTCTTAAAAGACGACTGGTAATGTAAGTTTGTCGTTGATTTAAACTCAACATTGAGGCAATGAGGTGCCTGCCTAGGGAGCCTTCGATATTTAAGACGCCACTGCATATAGTGGCAAATACTAAGTAATAGCCTGCAGATGTAAATAAGATTACAAATGTAGTGCCGTGTTTGTAGAAGGTAGTCTACGTTGCTAACCAGACTAAATACAAAATTGGAAAAAACTTTCTCTTTACGTGAATATAATTAAGTGTTTGCTGAAAACAAGCCGTGATGTTTCAATGGCGTTAAAAATTTGCTACAGGATTAGCAATATCAAAACGAGTCACAAAATATTTAGGCAGGCATATATGACTATAAAACCTTTTGTTTCACTGACTAACGAAGATACATAACACAAGACACAAGCTGCACTAATACGGCCGTGCTCGCATATGATCCATCGCCCTCCACTTCCAATCCATTCTAGGCCATTCCTTCCCTCTTCTTTTCCCCTCCAAATCCTCAATATGTTCACGACCCGTACTATTCAATAAACCTGGCACCTAATTTTCCAAGTTGGCGACTGGATCACTTAATATCAACTAAACCGTCCGCTCGTTTGTCATTCTTTCCATAAAAAAAAAAACAGATCAACCTTGATGAAAATATTTAAATAGCTGTATAATTGAGTTACGTGACTATCAAACGTTACTATCAAACGACATGTCATGAAAGCCATATGTGCTTCTGAGCAATCCAAGATATCAAAACTAGTACTTAAAAACAAATGACAATTCTGTTCGAATATCAAATGTCGCAGCAGCAGATATATGACTACGCATGGGCCTACGCATTCTCCGTAAGCCACCACAATACTGGAATACCGCATTCTAGAACAAAGCCGCAAGCTAGACGGTCAAAGTACTCGACGGCAAACACCTAATCCTTTAACGACGTCGGTCTTATATGCTAACGAACAGAGAAAACATGACGTTGGTTCGCATTGCGGTTCTCATATTGGCTAATGGCCTATCTTTTAATTAGTGTCAATCAACGAACTGTACATGTCGATAAGGCTTATTTGCATGCAAGCATAGACAATACTAACGAAAAAGCATTTTTTGCTTTTAAATTATAAAGGATTATTGAGTGTTATTTCTCAGACTTACGCGAATATTCGACATTTTCAATTATTGGGGATTTTATATTTTCAATCCAATTATAAATAAAATCAACGCACAACACTGCAAGATGTAAAGATACCATTAATAGTTACTGCGCTGATCGGAATAAAATTAATTTTCAAGCTGGATCAGCAGGATTGACATGTGACATCAGGACATCAAACACCTCAGTACCCGCGACCATAATTGCTGTAAAGGGTTCGAAACGTCGGCTGATAAAATTTAAAAATAAACCGCGATAAAATCCGTAAAGTTGTTTGATTCATAAAAGATTATAGAATTTGAATTAAAGAAAATTTCAATTATTTTTAAGTATATCTATATAGGAAAACAATAAGGAAAAACGCCAAATGTTTGTACCGAATTTAAAACATACAGACTGAAATATAAAGCATTTTCATATTACTTTACTGAATTTTGCTGGTTTCTGCGCCTGCGCCTGCTCATTTGGGGAACTACCATCGACTTACACAAATCCGTCATAATCGTGTATACATATATTTTTTTTACTGTGGTTAAATGTTACAGGGGAGATGTCTCTTAAAATGGCGATACATCAGAAACTGATCAGGTGTAAAGAATGTTAATGAGAAGCATCAGCAAAACAGTGGGCATGTTTTTAAAAATTAAAAAGACAAGGAATTTATTCATATATGCCATACATTCACATATTTAAAAATGTTACCTTGACATTTATAATCTATAAGTTAAAAATCGAATACTGAAACTAGTTTTTGACATAGAAATTCAAAATTTACTGACGAAACTTACGAAACCAAAAGGAGCATAAGATTAAGATTATGGGAGTCACATTAAAAATTAGTATTCAAAATTTTAGGCAACTAGATATGCAAAAAAAACTCGAATGGTTTTATTTATTCTAGTAAATAGATCGTTTTTCTTTTCATTTCTGTATTTTTGGGAAAATATTCGGTTGCGAAATCAAGACATTGTCTATTTATATGTATTGTGTACTGTAAGAAAAATAAAAAATTATTTTTCTCACAGTACAAACTTTTAACTAATATAGAAGTTTTAATTTCTATTGATGTATGTCGTTGCCGTTTAGTATTACAAAATATCATCTATATAAATAAAAAATATTAGGTACGT
>JAOCPS010164902.1:0-14523 GCA_025505425.1 Graphium colonna
CAAGACAATACACTGCCACTTTTTGCACTAATTAAATACCATTTACTTAAACATTGTTTTTTGATCATTTTTTGAGAAGATATTTTGAGCATCCTGTCTACACTCAGTCTGTCGCTCAAAACCGGCTTTGTATCACGATTGCCAGTAATGTGTACGGAAAAAGAACATCTTCCTACATAGTTCCCCGCCTATTAAATGACCTACCGATGTAACTCGTTCATAAAATCAAAACAATATTAAGCCTTTATTTGTATGTACTATGATGACTTTACTGTTTTGAGGTTTCTAAATGTAAATAACTTTACCCAATAAAGAGAAAAACAATACAACTAACTCTTTGAGATAACATTTATGCGCACATATATTCAAATCAAAATTAACGTGTTAATAAAACCGTTCAAAAATATGAAAAGGGTACTAATATAATCAAATTATACACAGTAATACTTATATATTCACTTATATACAATAAAAATAAGATTTAGATTAGCTGACTCACGAAGTATTTTTATTTATATTTTTCACAAGGAAATTATTTAAATTGTTATGAAGATACTAAATAAAGAAATAATTAATAATTAATATGTTTCTCCAAGGGATTTTTCATTATCAGCTGGCAATGCATTAAGCAAACAAAAATATTCGGTTATAATTGTTGGAGAGGACTCGTCGCGGAATAAGAAACTATCAGTGGCAAGATGGCGACCGCCGATATGGCACGAAGACTAAATATTGCCACAGAGACAAACATGTCTTGGGATATTACCTCGCTATAAATCAGTTAGTTGTGAAGCCACTGCGTTGACTTAAGAATTGTCGACGGTGACTATCTACAGCTAAAACAAACGTGATCAGTGTCAGGAGTTGATAATGATGAGTAATTAATTTTGTTTGAACTAACTTGAGTGTAAACTATTGTTCATAAAACGAGATATAAGGTTCTGTAGAAATAGTCGAAATAAAATATATTTAATAAGGAATAGAAAATAAACTGTTGTGTCGTCCAGCATTTTAATTTGGCGTACACAGATAAATAATTTATGTAAAGACGTATGACGAACAAGAAGTTCAAGTTTAATTAAAAAAAATCAGTGAAAAAATCTACGTTAAAGCACGGGAAACTGCAGTATTTAGAAATGATGATAAATCTAATTGAAGAGAGCATTTTACCATGTGAATATCGAACATTAGCTCTAAAGCTTATGCTGCTCAAAATAATTCAGCACCGTGACATAACAAAAGTTAAGTGTGAAAGAATGGAAATATTGCGTTTCATTTGATGAGCAAGTGTTTTCTTTTAATGGCAGATAAACTGCTGCCATTATTTTGTCAAAAAATAAAAGTGGGTTTATTTATATGTCTGCTGAGAAGTTAGAATGTTAAAGCTGTACATCTTAATTTCATAACAGATCATGAAATTTTTCGTGCCCATTGTGTAGGAGAAAAAGATCTTTAAGGAACAGATTTTCGAAAAACCTCACGTTTTAAAATAATTACTTTTACCTATTTCAATTGATTAAGGTTAAACTGCACTGATTTATGGAGAAACCATAAGCAAAGTTCGTTTGAAAATATACTTAAATTTATGATAATGGTTTCCTGTCTGTTTCCAAGGCTTCTTTGATTACTGAAATATATAGTTGAAAATATCATTATCGTGTAACCTACGTTCAGAACACAATAACTATTATCTGATATATGATAACCACATCAGCGTGAAAATTTTACCATCACTTAGTAGCCATGACAGATTTTGACGATAATTTTTAATCTAGCAATGTATCAAGTCCCGTATCCATACGTCAAAACGCAATTTATAAGTCGCGACAGCTCAATGCGACAAATTGTCGTCGAATAACGAGACAGTTTATCTGCGATCGGCCAATTATATATAAATTCATGTGATTCTGCATCTACCATCTTCTGATCAGAGACGTACATTACGATTGGTTTAGCAACGTCACGAAGTACAAAACAACAATACATTGCTCGTTGATTTAGCTCAGCAAACATAAAGATTGTACCCAAGCATTTAATAGAAATAACCCTTGATATTTTGCGTTTATATTTCATTTGCCGTGACTAAGAATCGATTATTATCACTTGATCGTTGTAGTATGACAACGCGGGCCGAATAGATAGTGGAAGAACACAGTGGAATTAATTCGTGTCAGATTAAACTAAGTTTTGGGGATCGTTAATGGAATATGTAATGCTTATTTGTGGTGGTCCCGATTCAGTGAATTGTAAAAGACTTCTCTCAATGTATAATTGACACACATATATAAGTAGACAAAAGAGTAGAAAGTTTAATAAACTAATCAGCAATTATTTATATTAATTTTAAAACCCGAATTACAATATATTTAAAGATCGTCCAGACCTGAAACTGGAATCAAAGGTGATAATTGTATCAATTTACGAATCCGGAGCCAACTGCATATTAAAAGTGTGTTGGCGTAAGGTCTTAGTTGTTGTTGTTTAGCATAGTAATGACGTCGAAAGAAAGTCGAGTAAAAAGTACTTGTCGTTTTTCAATTATTCCTTAGTTTCTACAATCAATCTATTTTATATCTTTTAATATTTCAAATCCAATTGTGTTGTCATTAAATTTGTTGGAAGAAAGAGTTTAAAACAACACATAAAGTTATTACGGATTCAATCCAAGTCTAATAATCTAACTAAGAATATTTTGATTACTGATAATTTGTTAATAAATAACAAAAAAGTAGTTTAAACAAACTTGTAAGACGCCTTTATGGCAAAAATAAATTACATATTTTATATCACAAATTATACAAGGCTTAGACGTTAAAGAAATAAATAAGAAGTTATGCTGTTTGTATGTTAATACCAGCAGTTATGGTGTATAATTGAATTTCGAAACTGCAAGTAAAGGCAGCATTAACAGTGTCAGTAATACTGCAATGGTAAAGCATGGCATGTACGTTATTTGGTGTTGTTTCATCGTTATCCATTTTTATGGAATATATATATCAAAATAAAAAGGCAATTGGTACATAATATTAAATATTATTTAGCGCTGATTTTAATCTACAGTTGAGATATATGAAACGTGTATGCAATATCTGCAAAAATATGTGAATGTGGTACAAATACCGCCGAGTATAATTGTAGGTTTTATTACACATTCCAAAAAACTAATGCCTTTTAACTACATTTACGAATAATTCATTCAAGTAAAGAAGTAAAATACCTTATAATTGATTGTTAAAAATTTTTATTTCATAATGGATGTTTTACAAAAGTTCTAGACTGCTATATGTTACTCAAAATACCTAAATTAAAAGGTTGTTATAATTGGAAAACATTGTATCTCAATGTAGTGATTAGAGGATTAATTTTCTGTAAATATTGGAAATGTGATAGTTTATATGTACATGCATATTTTATATTGGGAGAAAAAGGATTTATAGAAACATCAAAGAGAGAAACCTACATACAAATGTACTGTTTTGAATTGAGTGGAATAAAGCTGCTTAGGCGTATTAGTGCAGAATACTAGGGTCGATGCAAAAGTTGACTCATCCCAAGTTGGATTTTGGCACTGCTTGCTTGCCGGCGGCCGCTGTGTCACACCCGGCTTTGTTCATATTTATAGATGAACAGATAACGTATATTGCTTACCTCCGGTCATAACTTATGCGTATCGCTAGGCTTAAAAACCATAGGGTTCAATTGCCAAATTTCCGATGCACATTTAGAATGTGCAACGGCCTGTCTGGAGATAAGCGATAGACGCCGTATGACGTGTCTGGGTTTTGCCCAGAACAGGAGATTAAATTTATTCGAATGAGGTTACAGTTAGTTCATATAAATATGGTATAAAAAATTTAAATGTTTATATCTTAGAAACTATTAAAGTATACAAAAAACGTAAATAACCACACATTTAATAAAAAAAATGTGCATGGGTTCGTAAATAATTATATGCTCTATGAGATTAATTTGCAGGAGCAATATACATTAGCAAAAGCGGATGATGCCGGACTACTACTAACCTAGTCTGATGAATAATGCGACGATGATATTTTTAACAATTATATTAGAAAAAGGTTTAATGTTAACATTTACAAAAAATTCGTCCTAACGCCATATATGGATAAAATTTTCACTTCTTAGGTTTGAGATAATCTTCGAAAATACTTACTCGTTTTCTAATACTCTTTTACTAGTTTAGTCGCACCCTTTGGAATTTATTTATGAATTACTGGTAGACCATAAAGAAAAAAACACCACAAATTTACCACAATAATACTTTATTGTTGAATTGCAAATAATTTCAATAACATTAAACTCATATCACAAATATTTATTGCAAATCAAATATCAGTAAATTATGTAAAGCTTCGAGTATAATTTACTTCAAACTTTAATCAATATCAAATAGAATGTGACCATTATCCCTCAAGTAAACTGTGCCCCGCAAACCCGCTGGTGATGGATCAATTTTTTTCGCTACACCTCTAAAACCTTCACGACTATCCACAGAATTTATGACCTAAAATCCGTATCGCAGGGATAAATTCAGCTCATGTGAGTTCCGGTCCGATCTAAAATCGCAATAAACCCGTGGATGGGAATTGGAAGCGGCTAACTTAAAATGGTCCATATCTAGATATGCCCAAGAAACCTGTCCTTGGGTATATCTAGATTACATTTCTGCTGTTTTCTCGAGGGACCATTTTATATAAGTGGCGTTTAGTAAAGCTGTAATTGTATGTAATTTGTGCGTATAAGATGTGGTATGCCAAAGCTTTGTTAGTTTACGCTGATGTACATTATTGGCGCTTCTCTCCTTTCAGAACTGAAATGAGATCGTTTCCGAAACCGTGTAATATTTAGTAATTATCGTGTATAGTCATTGAGATAGAAAATTTGAAATCCATTGTTTAGGTTGAGTTTAAGGTAATTTTTTTAAATGTTATTATACAACCAAAAATACAAAGCTTTTAGTCATTAGTTGCTTAATGAGACAGCTTCCGTTGGGATTGCGACTCCGAGAGGGTTTCGATCAGTTTATCCAGCCCATCTAACCTGCCCGCTGGTGTTCGGCGGCAGGGATAGGTCACGCCGATGACTGAATAATTGCATTTGTCAGTTAAATTATCAGGATAAGTTGTGGACAAGGATGCTGGTTTGATTTAATAAAAAAATGTGGATGGGTTCGTAAGTAATTATTTGCTCTATAAGATTAATTTGCAGGAGCAATATACATGATCATAAGCAGATGATGCCGTACTGCTATTAACCTAGTCTAATGAAGAACCCAACTTTCGTATTTTAAACAATTATATCAGAAAAAAGGGTAAAGTTAACATTTACAAAATGTTTGTCTTAAAGGACATATGTGGAACATAACATATATGGAAAACTTGTCACTTCATAGATGGGAGATAGTCTTCGAAAATACTTACTCGTTTTCTGATACCGTTTTACCATTTTAGTAGGCCATGAAGAAAAAACCACCAGAAATTTTCCACAATAATACTTTATTGATCAATTTCAATATAACGTCAATAAAAATAAACTCATATCACAAATATTTATTGCAAATCAAATATCAGTAAATTATATAAAACTTCGGGTATAATTTACTTTGATCAATACCAAACAGAATGTGACCGTTATTCCACAAATAAACTGTGCCCCGCAAACCCGCTCGTGATGGATCAATTTGTTTCACTTTACCTCTAAAACCTTCTTAAATATTCACAGAATTTACGAAAAAAAATCCACATCGCAGGGTTAATTTCAGCTCATATGAGTTCCGGTCCGATCTCAAAAAAAATTAAAAAGAAATGTCAACATAATGGTAATTACAATTTATTCTTTAATTATAGTGGTACATATATTCTACCAGTAAAAGAAAAACTCAATTATTTGTTAGCAACTGAACAATGCAGTAAAAATAACTTTCTGGTCAAATGTATATGTCAATCTAAGAAAGACAGCGCGCAAAATTTTTGACGAACTAAGTGCGCAAAACTATTATGGCAAACAGACGCGTAGTTATGTAGTGCCTCGAATACTTACTACATATGAACTTCAAGAACATAACTTACGTAGCTGTAAGAAAAACCTTGAAATGTGGTTGCTTAATACCTACGCTGACGAATAAGCATATGTCATGTATTATATAGATTTCGTCATAGGGTATCATATGTATCAGTAAGTATAGGTATTTGTATGATATAGATTTATGGTTGCAATTTTCACAAACAAACTGCATTAGCAGTTTGGCGAAATTATTTATTTGAAATCAAAATTAATGTATTAAGCAAGTAAATAAAAAAAATATAAGTAGCGCTTAGTAAAGCTGTATTTGTATGTATTTTGTGCGCATTAGATATCGTGTGCCAAAGCCTTGTTAGTTCACGCTGATGTCCATTGTTGGCGCTTCTCTCTTTTCAGAACTGAAATAAGATCGTTTCCGAAACCTAGTAATGTCCAATAATTAACGTTTATAGTCATTGAGATAGAAAATTAGAAATCCATTGTTTAGGTTGAGTTTACGGTTAATTATTTTATATTATTACACAACCATGAATACATAGCATTTAAATTTGTTTTTAAATAACGTTACAATGTTCATTCATGGTCTTTTTAAGTGTGTGTAAATTGGATATTTTTTCTACCTTGACGAAATTTAGAATAAAATCTCTAAAGGACGGTGTCCAAACCACCAGGTACCAAAAAGCCTCAATCAAATATTTGAGATAAACCCGGGCTTTTTCAACAACTTCGACTAGAACAACACCAAAGCCTGGACCGAACGAATGTATCCCTTCGACTCACCGCTCAGGTATGGACCGGATGACACTGTCCCTTCGACCGGTTTAACTCCAAAGCCTAGACCAGACGAATGTATCCCTTCGACCAACCGGTCAGGTATGGACTGGATGACACTGTCCCTTTGACCAGTTCAACTCCAAAGCCTGGACCAGACGAATATATCCATTCGACCAACCATTTAGGTATGGACCGGATGACATTATCCTCACAACCAGCTACACACAAAAATCAGTCAGTAAGTCAGTACAATGCAAGTATGTGTACTGTAAATGTATGGTTTCCTTCTATTTACCTACCTAATAGTTACGGATTCAACTGCTCAGCGTGTATTTGGGACTCATGTCCAAGGATTTCGCAGTCTAAACAGATATCAATTGTGTCTCGTTCTACGAGATTAATAATCATACAGGACTGAGCCTTATGCGTATTTAGAGAACTTTACTCCCAGTGACTAAGTACTCTGCTCGTGGTTGACGGAACGATCTCTGAATCGCACGTCAACAGTCACAAAATAGACGGAGACATTACTGAATGTCACGTCCAACAATCGTTATGTTTGTCATAGTAGTAGTCAATAGTCATCAGTACAATAATAAATTATAAAGCGAAAAGAGTCTAATGCGTATTCGGACAACACAATGTCCAGGGAATAAAGCCTCCATGTGTACGAAACGCACGTCCGAAGCTGGGCCCCTGAGGACTTTCATCCCAGGAGACACACCGCATTGATAGCTTAATCCATACAGCAGAGAAAATGCACGCCTTTCTTTTACGCGCATTACCGCTCGCACAAATATAGTAGGTATACTGTAAACGAAATAAAAGAAAAGGTCCAGTCGACACTACCCAAAAATGCGAAACAACTCTCAGAACACCATTCAATAACTAGCTGCCTTAGTGGCTATTGGTTCTTCGATCGACGTGGTCCATAGCTACTTCAATTCAGCAATTCCTCTGACGACGTCGGCTACATTGGTTTGCGGTAATTTACTTATTTCCGATTTGAGAACGGCCTGCACCATCACTTCCTGAGTGGTAATGAGCTTTTTCATAAGACCCATTGTAAGTAAACAGATTTAGTTCCATATCATATACAATACACACTTTCCTAAACAAATCATTTCTTTAAATGTCACTGAAACATAAAAGGTATATTAAATACACAACTCAAAAACACGAAAGTGCTCATAGCAAGGCCCTGCCAAGACACCATGCATGTTCTGTAGCCTAAGTAGTTTAACTATAGGTACCACTAAACTAATTAATTATCCTTTAGCAACATTAGAAGCTTTTGATCCAGAATTTAGTGAAAAAGAAACTTAATCTGAAGAACATTTTTCCAAATTTCCTAACAGACCAGGTAAAGTTTACTTGCTTATAACGATTACACATAGTGTTACACCTTCACCATTCTACCGTAGTAAGCGGTGGCCAATCAACTTAAAGATAAGCCAACTGCATAATAGACACTACGGTACACAAATATACGTACAAACAAGTGCACTTTTTGTTCCTCCATTGCTACAGCCCAATTGGACGAATATCAGAGCTCTGGCCCAGGACCGATCTATTTCACGCTTCTTTGACTCACGATACATCTTATTTTTCAGGCAATTATATTAAAAAATAAAGTTTCTACTTAGTGACAGGATTTGAATTTACGATCTATGTTCTCTTTATCAAATTAGACACTGAGCACTAAGCTATAGAGACAGACATTGATTATAATATGGTCCAAATTACATCGGTTATTCTCAAATTATTTTGTCTATCGTTTCACTCTTAGTTGAATGGTTGTAGTCACATTGAGACATCGATAGTGTTGGTGGAAGTGGGAAAAGCTTTTCACACGATCTTCTGCCATCTCTCCCTATTTACTGACTGTTTAGCACAATGCGGTCCTGCATGATATGTCGTTCTATTGAGCAATTGTTTCGTCTAGAGACGTGGTTAAAACATTTATTATTTATATTGTATTACAGCATTGGTCCGGAACTCTGTTCACGATATTTTGAACATTTTTCTCCAGTGCCATAACTTTTCAGCTAACGCACTGTCCACGTCTATACCACGTAAAGAAATAGATATACCGAAATAAAATTTCTATCTTACCGTTGCAATGGCGTATTTAGACGCAGTTATTTAATGACAGTTCAAGCTAATCAATAGGCAATAGTTCAGTTTCAGTTGAACAACTTTTTTTTTCTAACGTGGAAAAAATCCTTTATGGATCCCCTGCTACCATGTGGGTTGGCAGCAGGGGTATGTGGGGATCCGTGGCCAGAATAGGGTTACCCCCTAAAAACCACAAAGCATCTTCGTTTGCGCTACACCAGGACATCACTTCCCGGGACTCCTTCCGGGTGATCACGTCCTCGCAGAAAGCAAGAACGGCGCCCCACGACCTCTCACTGTCCACCATCCTACAAACCACGCCTGGTAACGAGTGATCGTGCCCCACAATAGCCTTTAGCTCCCGGCGCTGCTCCTCCTACGCTGGGCACTCCTCCAGTGTGTGCTGGGCCGTCTCTTCAGGACATACATCACAGTGGTGGCACTGCGCTGTTTGTTCCCTACCCGCTACGCGGTGCAGGTACCTCCCGAAACAGCCGTGCCCTGAAAGGACCTGCGTTGCTCGAAAGGAGAAGGTACCATGCCGCCGTTCTATCCACCTGCTGAGAACTGGACGTATGGCCTCAGTAGTGCGTAGGCTAGCACTGGGGTGTTCCAACCTCTGCTCCCACCGGTTATCCTCCACCCGGTTATAGCTAGGGAGCACAGCTGTTGCCTACGTCCCAGTAATTCCTCCACGGCCGGAATGTGACCCTGGACCACTGCCTTCTCACGCCATGTATATAATGACACAAGGATCCTGGCTTTTAGATCCCAGGGCATAGAACCAGCCAGAGCGCACGCCGCCTGACTGGTATGACGGATCGTGCGGTAGCCCTGGAGTACTTACTATTGTAAAAAATTGCGGGGACTTGTTATTTTCGTAAACTTTGTCGTGTTTTTAAGCATAAGAACTACAAGAATTTCAATTTTAATTATCTCAGAATACGTATTAAAGGTTTATTGTTGATTCCAGTTTGTTTTCAGTGACCATGAACGCAGTATACGAGTACGATTCGAAAAGTCGGGAATTAAAAGACAAATGAAAACGCGATAAAATCTTTCAAATATTTAAAAAACAAAAAAAATCGAATTCCCTTATTAACAATTAGGACTACACACTATATTGTCTAAGTTCTTTTCTCGTTACACATCGGTATTCAAAACAAGGCCTGCGCATTACTGTCGTAATATAAAATTTATTTTGATTGTATTTTCCTTACTATAACTGATTTATGTTTAGTACCTCACGTTTCAAACCCTTAAGAAAGATATATCCCATTTATTTTGGAAATCTCATGCTTATGATTCGGGGAGGTCCTACTACTACCATGTTGTACAGTGTTCTTAACAGTTCATTGTCTTGTTTGATAATCAGATATTTCCATAACAAATTTCAAATCTGTATTTGTTGTGCCTGTTATGGGCGTACATCTATGAAGGATGACATTCTATAAAGCCGATCAAGTTAGATCCACGATAATGTTCTTCCACACGATTGCAATTAAAGCAATAAAGCGTTGACATTATAGGACTTCCAGACCCTACCCTATATAAGGTCCTTGTTACTTTACGTTTCTCGTAAGTGTTGTTTCCTAGCATAGGGCAGTATGAGAAACTTCGAGACTCAAGCGTCTGGGAATGCAATATCGTAACTTCTACCGCTTGTCTCGTTTATTTTGTCAAATACAATTTTGGTAAATACGATAGTCATTCCTTTATTATTCTGTGTCTGCGCTTTTATAGTTCGCAATAAAATAGAATCAGTTTCATTGTTCAATGCAGCCATATACAAAGTTCTAAAATAAGAAGTTAAATTGTAGTTATTGTGTATTGCAAAAATGCAGTTGCATGTCATTTCAGGTTTTTAATTTTCTTTTTACGGTCATGGCATTATAAATTATGACGAATAATTAAAATTGAATACGTAAAATCTTTTTAAATTTAATAACCAAATTTCTTTGTCAATTGGCGATTTCATGGGATGATATTAAGCAGCAAAGGATCTTTTCATTGTCCATAAATTAATTAATTTTTAGGGAACTTGCCGATTACTTTTCAATATAAACAGGTAAATAAAGGGTTATAGGTTATGTTATAATATCAATAAACAGTACAGAAATAAATCGGAAACGTTCATATCAGTATTATGTCTATGTATATGCGATGTGAAGCTAATTTTACAATCTAAAAAAGTATCATTATAAACAATAATTTATTAATAGAAAGTCATACCGAATTCAAAAATGCACATGTTTAAAATGGCAAAAACGTTATCGATGTAAATCGTTAATGATAGTTTAATTATTGTACGGAAACGTCATAGTTAACAAAAATTTTAAGAAAATATTTAAAAAAAACCTCATTTTCCCTTCTGTAATTTTCATTTCACGTCAAGATGAGAAGCGTTTCAGGCGTCAGCAAACTTTTATGGCCTGACCGTGTTTTATTGGGTATAAAATTTTGCTGATTTGAATCTGTCGGTTAATTCTAACCTCCTCATTAAAACCATTACGCTTTCCTGATTGAGTCTTTAAAAAATTTCCCCGTGGATTTTGGATGCGTTCATTACAAAAACAATAAGCAACGCTTTGTCCTTGGTTTTCAATACCCATAACTAGGTCTCTTGTATTTAAACGTTAATCTTGATAATTTTGGTATCCGAAAACTCTGTTCATTTAAACGTGTTATCTACACTAATATAATAAATTTTGTTTGTTTAAACGGGCTAAAGGCTGCTAGTCTCTGTGGGAATTAAAAACCTCTCATAGGTCATGACGGTTAGTGTAGAATTAAAAGTTAAACTTTTTTCAAATGATTTTATATGAGGCATCAGCCACCTAAAGAAATGCAATACGCTGAATAAAATGTAACATTTTTATGAGATTTGATGACGATATTAAAATTTGAGATATTTTATGATATCCACTTATAGCAGGCCACTTATAGTTTATATGTAGTGAATGTGCATGGTAACCGATGAGCTGTTATGTAAAATAGTCCAACAACGTGACACGTCAACAATTTCTAACATAATCTTAAAATTGATAGCCTATTAAATATTGTAACATACATTATGGTTAAACCTTATGCGACAAAATACGTATAATGAAGAAAACGGTAAAAAATAAGCCGTTATTATACCACTGCAACATTTATGAAAGGATTGGACAAACCAAGTATGTTTCGTAATAAACCTTTCGGTAACCAGAGGCAGTACGTCGAAAGAACAGAAAATCGGATCGTAAATATAAACCCTTATCGGTTAGCATCACGTGGCCACTCGTTGAAAGGAATTTTAAGCAGTTACATACATTTTTCATATATTGAGTATACCTGATGTGTATAAATAGACAAATCTTCTTAGCATAATCGTTTTTTCGCCTTAAAATATTTAAAAAATAGAGCTCTTTCTTTACATTTTATAAATTGGAATAACTTGAATTGATGTTTTCTGTAGCTATTCTGTGGATATTACGTCCTGGATATTTAGCAATTGCGTAAGCGTTTTCGACGATATATGTTGCGGACAAAAGTTTTTAATCTTCTGACTGGTGATTCAAACTAAGATCTCATTCAGCCACGACCCACTGCAGCCCTTTTGCAGAATTGTTAATCGATACTTTCAGTTCATTAACTGCTTAGTTAAAAGTTACAACGCATCAAAATGATTTCAAATATATTCTAAAATATTTTTAATATCCATGAATCCGTTATATTTAGAGAGTTAAACATAGCTTTAAAATATTTTAATACCATTAAAAAACGGAATTCATGTTACTAGGAAGTAACATGAATTCCGTTTTTTAAAAGGTAGAAAGGATTCTATAATGATTTGATTCCCCGATTCATTAAATAATATTTGTGTTTTTTTACAGTACAGTGCGTTTTGTTATTAAATTCAGTTGACGGATGTGAAAATTCAAGTTTTAATTTCTATTGTTCTAGCCAAAATGTGTATTAATAAATATCGATTAATATCATTTCTTTGCCAAAAATACTTTAAATAAAATACTATACCAATTTAAATAGTTTTAGACCTGTTAATAAATTAATAATTAAGAGAAGACAAAATACTTTTTTTTCTATCTCTGTAAACTGATTCACTAAATATCGTTAACTACAAACTTTATAAATTATATTTAATTCGACAAAATGAAGCATTTTAAACTGTTTACATGATCCATGGCTTCGCACCCTTAAATCTTGTGACGAATGAACTGTTGTAGATTAATGCAACAATTGTTGTACATTTAGCTAGTGACAATATAACAACAGTTATGTCACATATTTTTTTTTATAGAGAAGGAAACAAACGAAGAAGCGGCTCACCTGATGGTATGAAGACCGTTGTCGCCCCTTGAGGCAGGAATAACCTCTTTTCTTGAAAGTTCCTGAGTCCAATCGGTCCGGAAATACCTACCGACACAGTCAAAAACACCACATGTTACAAAGGTGTGGAGCGAATAAGAAAAAGGCAGCGAGTCGCACGGTAGTGGACTGCCAACTTTCAAAGTGGTATCGATAATACGTTTTGTTTATAACGTTGCACGATGTATTAATTCGACAAAAGGTATTAGTGATATATGCGAAAAGAGATCCTTAGAGATAATAAAGGCCAAGGAATAAAATGGATTTAATAGAACCAATTTATGCTACAAGGTAGGGGTATTTAGGAATAATGATAAAATTTTTAAGAATATTAAATCATAGATTGGAATAGGAATTATTTTGTGATGATTATATGTGACCTTATCCAATAAAAGGATTTCCAGCAACAACAAAAAATAACTTATTGTTATCACAACAAGATTTTAAAACAATAGCTTCCCCCAACTTTTATTATACCTCCAGCTTAAATATTAATTTTTATTTCGATCTACGCAGTAACTAGTTATAGTGTCTTTAGGTCTTACAGTGTTGTGCTTATTTCTATGCAAGACCTAAAACACTATAAATAGTTGCTGCGTAGATCGAAACAAAAATTAATATTCACGCTGAAGGTATGCAAGATTGACAAGGGACATCAGGACATTAAACACCTCATTCCTAACCATGACCGTGTAAAGGTTGATTTTAAAAAGTTTAAAAACTTAACAAAAATGTTTCACTGACATCTTTATTTTTAAACTTTTTAATTTTTTTTAGTTTGTTAAAGGTTAGATTAAATACAAATCAATCAACATAGTTTTCTGAAGGTAATATTGAGCTTTCATCGGGATGATCCACATGGATAAAGCTACAATACCATTAATATGCACCATATAACCGCACATAATAAAAAAATTCAAAATTTATTCTGAAATACCTAATCAACAATTTCAAAATAGTTATTCTTTAGATTCCTTTTTAGAAACAGATATTAAGATACCATGGAAAGTATTTTTTAATTTATCCTATTACAAATATAAAGTGAATCAGTACATTAAAAAAAAACGATACAATAAAATGTGTGTTCTGTCCGTTTTATTTTTGTTATTTTTAAAAACAACATTAAAAAAAATAATGTCATACAATGTAAACTAGTTAAACATAATGTAAAAAACCAAACAGTTTTGCCATTTTTTATTTGGAAATATGTTTACATAATTATAT
>JAOCPS010165118.1:0-14521 GCA_025505425.1 Graphium colonna
ATATTGGTTTTAATATGACGAATAGAGGTATGTTTGGCATTTTTTCTATCGGATAAAATTTATCCAATTGTGTAACGGACTGTTGGATCTCAAATAGTATTACAAAATAAAACCGTTTACAAAATCACATTTCTAGAAAAAAACCCGCGTTAAACCAATATAAAAATATATTATTTACAATACGACAAATAAGATACAGATTTTAATAAAAATATTCATTTTTATTCGATTTGGAATTCCTTATAGGAATCTGATGTAGAAGTTCCATGTAGTTCAAATCGAAGAGTTCTAGTGGCATGTAGCATATTTTGAACTACCGTCAAGTGTATCTGTTGTGGTAAATGTCATTGTCAAAAATGTCAAAATCAAACAATTTAAATTTGAAAATGTTTGTTTTATAACGGTTTATAATAAAGAATAATTTTTTTTATTTATTTATTTAGTGTAATAACTTGTTTGTGTTATAGTATACGCCATAGTTTTATAAGTAATAATATCGATAATTAAATATTAACATACACGATATTTTCCCGCCATTGTTTAACTTTCGTTCATACGAACAATGTTATCCTCAATGGATTTAGAAAGGCTAATTGTGGAGAAAAGGCGTGAAATAGAGAAAGAGAAAACTGTTTTAGGATTATCGCCGCATAGCGTAAGTAATAACCTGTTGCATTTTACCGCCATATGATAAGTATCGATTTTTCAGCCGCAGTTCCTCTGAGACTCTGCGCATACAAATCAGTTACGACAGAGCTATCAACTCAATCGGTCACGAGCTAGCAGTAATTCATTTTGTTTTTAATTCTGAATGTAAACATTGGTAATAATTAATTAAAATAAAATTTTTAAAAATTAAAATAAGTCTTGTCTTGTATTTGTGCTCATTCTTTTAGTAAAAATGAATATTTATTAAGTCAGGTGAGTCCAATTATTTATGTTTTGTTTAGTCGATATTTTGTACGACTTTAAACAATTTAAAGTATTGTAAATACACAGTATCAAGTACTATATATAATATATATGCACATCCAGAAAAATAGAAATGCTAATAAGCATTTCTATTTTTTGTCTTCTTAAATGTGGCCAAAAACTTATTGCTTCTTTGCATTATTATGTAAACTTTTGCCATATATAATAGTGCTGTAATTATAATCTGTGTTAATTTTAATTTTTGAAATTGAGTTTTAGGATTACATAACTTTGAGTCAGGTTTAAATTTTAAAATAAAAATATTTTAACCTATGGAAGACTATTTGTCTAATTTCCCAACAAATTATTTCCAAATTTTAATTATTAATATCATTAAACACTTTTTAATTTTAACTTAGTTTCAGAAATTTCTTCTTGTGGTTACTAAAAGGAGTCTATCATAGTGTAGCTTTATTATTAAATTTGAGATACAATTAGTGTTTATGCTGTTATAATTATAATAAATTTATTTACATTGCTTAACATTTAGGATTAATTTTACCTTTCTTATGCCAATAGAGCTTGAATTTACCATCATTATACATATATTTATACATTATACATATAGTTTTAGATATAGGTCCCAAGATCAATTTCTATTACTGCTGACTTTTTTTTAAATTTAAACCTTCAACATAAATTATAGCTTAATTTTATTATCAAATGATGAGATAAGATATATAAGAAAGAAAAGAAGATGATAAGATAAGATAGATAAGAAAGGAAGTTTTTATTGATGATCTTCTCCTATTGATCATAGCATGATGATATGTAGCCAAGAACCTGCCTTTGTAAGTGAGCCATCCAACTTTTTTAAACATCGCCAGATGACCTGACTAATGATTAGCATATTCAACCAAACAAACAAACTCTTCAGCATTATAATTTTAGTATAGACATAGCTAAGATTTATACACTTTTCTAGAGTGGATAACGATTGAAGAGGATTTTCGGATTGGATAATACCAAGATGTAATATGAGAAGTGTCATTTTGGTGCATAATGGTGCACCATTGCCTCTGCCTACCCCAGTGGGGAGCCCTGGCCTATGTATGTATTGTATAGTGTAGTATTTAATTATATGTATTTCTATAATGTATACAAATATTTATATTTTGATTCAGTAAGACATTGGAACTATGCAAATATTTATTTATACATGTAAAACATATGTTTATATCATTTATTATTTACTTGTTTCGGCATGCTGTTTAGCTTGCATTCTTATTGTCAGTAATTTTTCTGTGATTCTCCCTTTTTGCCATTGGTCTCTTTTTAATCCAATATATTTATTTATAAGCGAAATAACAATAAGATTGAAGGTTCAAATTCTACCATATGACTACTGTCATGGACCATATTCTAGCACAAGCCAAAAGCTTAGTTGAGAAACATTATAAAAAGAAAAAATTAACTACTCTTACATCATTTTTAAACATAGTCTTAGCTAGCGTTTTTCTGTGCGGCGTGCAGGTTATGTTATGTTATGCGCTTTTGTATATGTTTTTAACAGACTTCAAAAGGAAGAGGTTCTTGCAGTATGCTATTATTTTTGTAGGTATGTAAGCGAATTTCTTCGCAAGTTATGATCCAATATTCAAAATTTCTTTTTATTTTTAATCATATAGTTACAAGGTGGTTCCATATAATTTTCATGAAAATTGGCTCAAGTTTCATCTTTTTATCAAAAAAAAAATTGTTTCAAAGCCATTTGCTTCTAAGGTGTTTGAAGTCATTTTCGCTATTTTATGTTAAAATAATTATATGGGTCACTGGTGAGTCACCATGAATACTTTAAGAGGTTTTATTTAGGGATCATATATGAAGAAAAGAAAATTATTAAAAAAAATATTGATTTACCACTGAGTAAACATAATTTAAAGTGAAAAAAATATTACGTAATTCATGCTCACCCTAGCAGACATGGCGTGGCCGGAGCGAGACGGAAGGCGGAGGAGGGAGTCGATGGCCTCGCGGGTAACAGCTGATCATAGCCATTTATTGAAAAATAAAAAAAAAATTAGGCTTAAATTATGCCTTTTATTTTATTACATAAATATGATGGCGCTCGAGTACCGAGTGCTCTCCGACAAATAGCGTGGGTGACTCGCCTTGTCTAATAGTTGGGTGCCTAATGGATTGATCGATTGTTTCTGCTATGCTTCTCTACATGATCATATAAATGTAGAGCAGTAGAAAATCATTTACGTTATGAACATTGTGCAAACTATACTTTCCCAACTCGCAGTTATGTAAGCTGTATAGGTTTCTCAGAATAATTTCGCTAATATTGTACGCTTTAGATTAAGCGAAGATTTATCGCGGTTATTTTTAAAGGACAATGCCCATTTTTATATAGCACACTCAGAGAGAGTAATCGGTACTAATATTTATGTACTAAAATAAGGGGCATAGTTTAAGATAAAAAAATTCAAATAAACAGATAAAGCTTGGACACAATGCTGCGGCAAACATATGGCCAGCTGGCGCAGTTCATTGACCCGAAAACGTTTCAGCTCGCGTCTTGTTCGCTAGGATGCCCATGGCTTTCGTAAATAATTACTCAACTTTCGATTAACTTTACTTAGAGCTCAATTAATATTTGCTTTTAATATAACATCTATTCTTTGTATAAGTTGCCCTCATATAATATTCTCACCAGCCATTCTATATAATTTGGATCTTGATGCATGAGAGTTTTTGGTACCGCTTTTGGTTCTTTATCACACGATGTGGTTGTACTTTGCAACATCTTTGGTGGAGGCAGGAAATTATTCAAAAATAATTAAAATTAGTACCTAATGTGCCGGTTAAATAGAATAATCAAATTGTTTTTGTTTTGGCTATAACAGTATTTTTTTCCTTGAATGGAAGAGTATTAGTCTATACTCCCGGTAAAAATTTTCAATAGTAAAAGATTAAACAAGTTACAGGCGAAAGAAAATTTTATTTTCACAGGAAATTACAAAAACCTATGTCAAACGTCTTAAAAGTTTACTTTCGAGACATTCTCACCGTTATTTTTATTAAAAATAACAAAACTGCTAAACCGATTTTTTAATAATATGTAGAATGCATTTCGGCAGTATATTCTTTCAATCAGCTGTAAAAATCGCATGCATATATGTATGTATATGGACAAATATACAATTTTTATTATAGTCGGTTAAAAAATTACCTGTAGGTAGCCATGTAAAATGCATTCTCATTTCCCATTCGTCGCTTTGGGTAAATGTCAGACAAAACTGATGAGGGATTAATAAAACATAGCTTCGTTGAATCGATTATTGAGACAGGTGGGCTTACCTTAAAGGTTACGAACAATGTCGTGAACTTAACAAGCCTTCGTCCGCAACTTTGCCTAAACATTAAAATTCTTAACCACCAAGCGTAATAAATAAAAGTTTTCCTGACCGAATTAAGCCCCCAGTGACCAATGTTGAGTAGATTAGCCAACTGCGCAGTAGATATTATAGTGCACAAGTGTACGCGCAAACACAAATGCACTTTCTGTTCCTTTACTTTCAATAGCACGGGAGGGATATCCGACACGACCGGAGGTCAGGGGAAGGATCGACATTTTACATGCCCATCCGACGTACGGATCATCTTTATTATCACGCAATCGGGTGATGAGCATGCCTTGCCCTAACCAAACCAAGAATCAATAACAAAAAGTTATTGTTTTTTCACGGCATTCGAACCTTTGCCCAGCGATTTGCAAATCAAGGGCCCATACCACTTGCCTAAGGGATGCGGTTATATATGTTAATTTGCAAAAATAACTGAATATTTTTTTGTTATAAAAAATATTATGTACGTTTATTATAAGTATATCGGAGGTATTTTTTACACGGTACCCTTAACATTTTATTCGACTTTAAAAATGGAGGAGGCTTTCAATTACTGTTTCAATTTTTTAGGCATGTTTGTGCATTCTTCGCCATAGATGAACCCATTTTAATTTTTTTTATCTGAAGAAGTAATCAAGCAGTGGCATGAGTGATAACCGCGAATTAAAAAATTCTGACTTAAAATAAATATTATTTCCAAAATATCCGTTTTACTGACCCTACCTATATTTTTGGATTAGACAGCTTTACGCCATAATATAGCTAGGGGTCATGCACATTCTTTGTTGACCGGCACTGTTTATGAATTACTAGCTTCTGTCACCACTTGGCTCTCCTTAATGTAGATTTATCAATGTTTCTTACTTTTTCTTGGTTTCTTTTTGTTATCTTGTACTTAGAATAACGAAGATTTATAGATATGGAAGAAATGCATCGTCGTGATGCCGGGCATAGTCAGAGTTGAATTGTTAAATAGGTTTTAAAACTACAGGTACTCTTTGCTTTTTGTTAACCAAACAAACCTGTGGGTAATTCACAATAATAATATTACTGAACATATAATATTCTGGTGTACAAGAACAAAGTCTTAAGTTTCATTTTTTTACCTACGACCTACGCTTCCGTACGTCCGCGCAAACAATCGCATTTAATATATAAGTAGGATACGTATTCTTGTTAATTATAGGCTGGCGACATTCTTTATAATTCATAGAATTGTTCAGTGCTCGTGCAACAGCTATCAATTCAGTATAGTTACAAATACAACCCTTCTTCGATGCTCGCAGTTAAAAGCAACGAATTGTAAGTTCAAATTCTATTCGACAAAAAACAAAAAAATAATAATAATAGTTTTCACAAAAAATAGCGAAACCAACTACAAACGCCTTAGTTAACGCTCGTCCAGTATGTTTTCAGCTAAATTGATTTAGAAAAGAAACTATTGGACTGGATTCCATGAAAATTATAATGGGAGCACCGGTATTGTTAACCGAAGAAAAAGGAGGAAGCTTCTCAATTCGAATGTTTATATGTTGTTTTTATATGCGTTTGCATATATATATCCGCCATTTATGAACTGATTTTGAAAATTTTTATTTCATTATATAGGGTACTCGTCTGGAATGGTTCCATAAAAATTTCAGGAAAATCGGTTCAGTAGTTATTCTTGTAAATCAAAATAACAAAATTGATTTTATGTATTTTTGCATACGTATCTTCGTCACTTATGAAGCAATTTAAACATTTTTTTGTATGATAGAGCATTCTTCATAAATAATCCCATAAAATTTTCAAAAACAATCAGTGCGTTAGTTTGTTTTTAAAATAAAAATAACAAAGTTATGGGATGTTCGCACATATCTCCGCAACTTACGAACTGATTTGAAAAAATATTTTTTTTATCTGATGACATGTACATTCTTAGAGATCACTTTCACACTGAATGTGAAGTGATCTCTAAGAAAGTGTCCTACAAAATTTTTATAAAAATCAGATTAGTAGTTTGTTTTTAAAATCAAAATAACGGAGAAGATATGTTTTGAAAGTACACTTTTAAGGCGATTGAAGGTTTTAGTAGTTTTATGTGAAAATAAACTCGTTAAATCAGTGGAACCGGCTTCAAACGCCTTAGTAAACATTCGTCAAATATTTTTTCAGCTATATTGATTTAGAAACGAAACTCGTTATTGTACCCTTTGAAATAAAAGAAGAATTTTAAAAATAACTTACGGAGAAATCGGCAAACATATATTACGAGTAAAATAATCAAATTGAGAACCTCCCTCTTTTTTAAAGTCGGTTGAAAAAGTAAGCTATATTTAAAAGAATTTATAAAAACACATTGATTTTTTTTTTGGCGTATGAGGATTATTCCTTTATATTTGGCTTAAAATTGTGCTCTTAAGCCGCGACAGCATATTTAATCTCTTTGACGTAATCGCGGCTCAGGTTATGAGAAAATTTAACGTCGAGCGTTTTTGATAACGATAGCGGCAAAATTAAATTTCATGTGGCAAAATTTTATAAAGTTAATTAATATTGATGCTCATGTTCTCCCGCTTTTCTGCAAACAAAATATTATAATTGATTTTTTTGACGAACTTCAAAAGAGCAGGAGGTTCCGGATTCGACCGTGTTTTTTTTAAATATTTTTTGTTTTTCAACTATCCGATATTAACCGATTTTCAAAATTATTTTTTATTAGAATGTATATAGTTACGAGGTAGTGCTATGTAATTTTCATTAAAATCGGACCAACAGTTTTGTTTTTTGAACAAAACTGTGATATGTCTGAAAACATTGGCCCGAAATGACTGAAAACATTGTTTCCAACGATTACTTCTAATGCCTTTCAAGTCTCGATTGGCTGTTTTCTGTGTAAATAATTATATAGTATACCCGTCGTATCGCCCGTCGGGCCATTTGATGCCTATAAGGGTCATAAACTGATGGAATGAAATATCTTTATTCAACGTTGAAGTGTATGGGTGCACTTGCTTATTGATTATCAAAATTACTACAGACTCGGAAAGTAAAGCCACTGACTTGAGAAGAACCGGCGTAAGAAACTCGGCGGTACCAGGCTAAATTGCTAGAAACTCATAAATATTTTTCATTAATATGGCAATATTCTAAAATATATTTTTTTTCCAGTCATTAGCACTAAAACAACAAACAATTTTTTTTAGCTTTATCATATTAACATGTAAAATTGTTTGGCATCTACACTAATCTTAAATAATTGTGATTTTTTTTTCATACATAAAATTGAGATTTTAATACAAAATGTTGTGATACTAAAACAACGAAAAAAATGTAACATTCATAGAGAATGTTTTTGACAATAATTATATCTATTTAAAATGTATTGTAAAAACGAAAGTTTTTAAAGTCTATTTAAAATTAGGTACTCTAAAAATATTGGTTTTAAATTTCTTCGCTATAATTTAAATAAGTTTATAATTTTTTAATAAGTTTTTGTGATCGACATCAGAAAAAGACGTTTTCATTTCGGACAATCACTTATGAACCGAATTTAAAATTGCTTATTTTTTATATCGCTGCCGTTACTGTGAGCTCTAGCTTGTGTTCTGAGTTGGAATCAAACCCACGACATCCGACGCTGAAGCCAAGAGATTAGCTACTATGCTAACCGGTCATCAATATTATTGGATATTATAATCCAACAGATATATAATATCCACAAACAGTCAAATTTTTTAATTTGTTATTTTTTTGGAAAAAAGAAAGACAAACGAACAGACGGTTCACCTCATGTTAAGTGATACCGTCGCCCATGGACACACACGACATCCGAAGAATCATTCGTGCATTATCAACCTGGAAAATTGGATAGAATAGGTTTATTTGAAAGATTAATGAGTAGGCAAAGAAAAGGCAAGGAATGGCTAACCGGCAATCCCAAAAGTCATGCAATCAAAATATTTGTAAAAAAAATATAAATCATAAAAGTTCATTTGTAAGGTGATTGAAATTTCTGTCACTTCAATACTTATCGTATCGATTGTGCATTAGAAGGTCTTTACACCCACATATTGCCTATAGCGTCCACATGCGACCCGAACGACCTAAATCCTAAACCACCATGTCCTAAATTCGGGTCATGCTCGTCTAGATGGTCCGATAAACAAGGGCTAGCGTTCGTAGAAATTTCTAGAATTATTCGCTTTCTTAATTAGCCTACATTCGAGTGCCGTGAAGCTATTTGTTTCTTGTTTAATTAGCGTTTGATATTGTTTGACTTGGTTACCGATTTTGATAATTTTTTTGTTTGTGTTCAAGCTTGTAATTTTTAGCTCGGAATCAAAAGACACAATTTCTCTCCGATCGTATCGGATATCCGTCCCATAGGGCTTTGAGAGTAAAGGAACAGAGGGTGCAACGGTGTCTGCGCGTACACTATGATATCTCCTGCACAGTTGGCTGATCTCTGGGTAGATTGGCCGCCGTGACCGAAATTCGCTCAGGAGGATTTTATTTTATTAATTAGCATAGATAATATGTGATAATTCATTGTTGCAGAATGTAGAAGACGGCAACAAAGAGAACAATAACACAAGCGAGAACAAAGTGCATTTCTCTGAGTCTGTGCAAAGTCGCGATGTGACTCCTGTGGACAAGTCGCCGGCAATTTTGGACACGCCGAGCGAGGATAGTGACATACCGCCCGGATTGGAGAGATATATACGGGTGAGTCATCTAACTGTTAATAACAATCGGAAGGTTCTTTTATATTTTTTTATAAAAACCTGGGTGAAGGAACACATAGATTTAAGTAAGTAAAAATAAGTCTGCAGTTTATCAACATACATTAAAATGGCCCAACTATTACATCACGTTTGATAGGCCAAAAATCCTTGCAAATAACACCGGATCCTGTCAAGGATCGTAGGGCTATTGAAATTCAAAAACATCTAAATTTCAATAGGGAAGATGCTTGGGTACTACCATCTGCTTGGGATCCTATTATAAATAAAATCAACTTAAGAAATAAATAGTTATTGCGTAGATCGGACTAAAAATTTAATAAATTTTTCAGCAGCAGGACTGCAGGACATCAAACATCTCAGTCCTACCCGTGACCATGAACGCTGTAAAGGGTTCGAAACGTCGGGTGATAAAGTTTAAAGCAAACCGCGATACAATCCGCAAGTTGTTTAATTTAGAAATATCTAATATTCGCGCAAGACTCAAAAACATTAACTTGCTCTTGAACAAGTGGCAGTGATACTATTAGAATTTTAATTTACAAGTTGAGCCATTGTGGATGGCATGCAAAAATTAAGTAATCACGTAATTTTTCTTATGCATAGGAAGTAAGATTATCCATTGTAATTCCAATTATTATTATACAGGTGATTGGTGAGACACCTTTGATTTTTTGGTATACTATTGAAATCTGTTTCGCCATCTAATGAGAATTCTTTTTTAAAATTTCCGTCTTGGGTTCAATGTCTAACTGAATTATGAAGGATGCGTTTGACATCCTTCATAATTCAGTTAGACATTGTACCCAAGACAGCAGACGGTTCACCTGATGTTAAGCGATCCCGTCGCCCATAGACATACACAACATTCGGAGAGTTACGTGTGCGTTGCTAGCCTGGGAGTTAGGGTAAAACAAGTTTATTGAATATGATAAGTCAGGAACAAAATTAATATTCGGGAAGGGAAGGGATTGGGAAAAAAAGAGGGTAGGAATGACAATCCGGCAACCCAAAAAGTCATGCATATCTTATTTTATGCTGATAGGGCGTTAGTACTTCTCCGACCGTAGAAGTGCAGGAAGAGTTGTATTACAATTGTTATGCACTACCACCATAAAATATGAAAAAAAGCATACACAAGCCGAATTTCAATTATATTCCAACTTTAAATAAATGAAACATTTTTTTATGGACAGGAAGACAAACGAGCAGACGGTCTATTTTCAAATTTGTATATCTAAAACTACTATGTTTGTGGAAAACGTTCATAAACTCAAACCAAACAAATAATTTTTCACTTGTTATGTTAAAAATTTACAGCTCAACAATAGTTAATGTTAAATTATGAAAATAAACCGACGAAGAAAACTTTTAACGAACTAGTTAGCGCAATTATTTAAGTTGACAAATAGTAACCGCCTAGCGAAGTAATAAATTCTAAGATCCTCTTAACTGACAAAACAGAATAAAATATTTAAATAAATAAAAGAGTTTAAATTTAGAAAAGTTTAGTTTTATAAGATTAAAAAAGCAGCTGAAGGTAATAAAACAGAAGCAATTAAAATATTTGACTAACACCAAATACACGGAATAAGAAGTAAAAACAGATGATGAAATAAATCCAATACGTGTCAAATTTCATTAACATTTTTTTAAATAAATATCAATAACATTTTTGAAATAAATATCACAATAATTTACAATTCAACTTCTTCGGTTCTATGTGAGCCAAAAAAATGAGTCATCGTAACCCAATATTTTAACAGCACTTGCTTTACACAATTTGTTTTGTCGATAGAATATAAGTATATATAAGTACAATTTTGTCGATTTCCGATCTCATATTACATTTCAATATTTTCGTGGGAATTTTTTCCCCATTTAATCTAGCAATCCTAAGCATTTTGCGTCAAAGGTTCATGTACGATACATATTAAAATAAGAAAATAACATAAAATAGTTCAATCATTAACATTTACCGGTGAAACGATATTCCGTCCACTTTTTTAAGTATTTCGGAACGCTTTTTGCAAGAATTAATAACACAAATCGGCATCATTTAAAAAAACGTGACAAATACCATAAGTGACGTATTGTCCGCTTAAAGCTTTGTGTCGTACTAATTGGGGATACTATTTATTTACCGACTAAAAGTCTATTCACCGCACTGGCATAAATATTCTGTCGTTGCGCCCGATCTGGATTATTCTTTAATCTGAGGTTTTAGGTGAGATTAATAAATATCACAATAGCCAATTCGCGTGATATTTTAACCGACTTCAAAAAAGGAGCAAGGTTCTCAATTCGAATCTTTATATGTGTTTATGTACGTTCGCGCATATCTCCGCCATTTATGAGCCGATTTTGAAAATTCTCTTTTATTCTCTTCTCGGGTATTCTTCCGGATATAAAAAAATTTCGGGAAATCAGTTCAGTAGTTTTGCTGTTATATGAAAATAACAAAATTGATTTTATGTATTTTTGCGCGTATCTCCGTCATTTATTAACCAATTTTAAAAAATCCTTTTTTAATTATAGAGCATTCTTTATTGATAAGCTCATAAAATTTTCAAAAAAAATTGTTCATTATTTTGTTTTTAAATAAAAATAACAAAATTTAAGAATGTTCGCACATATCTCCGCAACATATGAACCGATTCAGTGTACACTTTCACAATGGTCTTACAAAATTTTTATAAAAATCGTTTTAGTAGTTTGTTTTTAAAATCAAAATAACGGAAAACATAAGTTTCGAAAGTACACTTTTGAGGCCTTTGAAGTCGGTATTTGTAATTTTTTGTGAAAAAAACTTGTTAAAAAAGAGATCTGATAGGACCGGATCGGATGTTGGATGTTTATATGCGTGAGTTATTTTAAAAAATACTTTCTAGACTAAAGTAGGACTTTATATAAACTTTGACTTTTACAACTTTTATGCTGCTTTGTCTGCTCAATTTTCATAAAGATACTTTGTTTTTGCTTCACGTATTATGATTGAAAAATAGCTTTCTTGACCAAATGTTCACTTATAGTTATAAAACTACTATACACACTATTAGTTTGAAGTCGTTATTTCAACGGAGAAAGTGTGCTTAGTTCTCGTCTCGTCCATGATCGAAATTATAATGCCTATTTTCGCGTATTTCGTATGGTTTAAATGCCTCACATTATATAAATATATTTTAAGATTCAAAATACGTTTATTCATATGGACGCTCTTATGAAAGGTCAAGTTTAAGTTTTCTTTATTGTGCAATTTATTATTTCGATATAAAATTTAATTTATTTCAACCAATATTAATAATAATAATAATCTTTATTTAGTATCTTACAATTAGTATCGTTACAAAAGATGGAATCTTCATTTAAGCAAATATATGCTTGTATTAGAAGGTTCCGCTCTTCCATGCAATAACTATATTTATACACTTTGTTGTTTTGGATTAATAAAAAGAATTCAAAATAAAACTATTTATTACAATTTAAAGAAAATAAAAAGTAAATAAGGAAATAAAAATAAAAAATAAATAAACAAATTTTCTGTGTATGTATGTATACATATGAGTGTGTATGGCTTAGTGCGTGTGTGTGTGTGTCTGTCTGTCTGTGAGGGTATGTTACTGTAATCATTGTACAATAGATTCAACATATTCGTATGTTAATTGCTTAAGCCACGAGGTTAAAATTCTTTTGCAGTTGAAGTAAGATAATTTATATATTTGTACTTCTTTATTTACTATATTATATATCTTCGAGGATTGTCTTATGTACTGTCTCTTAGCGAATGTAGATTTCAGAACGACTGGGGAAGCAACAGTGCGCTTTTTTCTACCTTTAGATTGTGTGGAAATAAATGGTAGTGTTTTGTGTTTTTTTAATATAATTTGACATATGTATAGTGTTCGTACAGCCAAAACATCAATATTATCCTTTAACATTTCAAACTTTACTGATAATCACAAAAAATATAAACTATGATTTTATGTACTATTTAGGTTTTTATGTAATCCTATATATTTTTTATTATATAAAATTGATGTTGAAAACCCACACTGCTATACCTAAGGATAAACATAAGATCATTTATAATAAAAAAAAAGTAGTCCATGAATATCACCAATTAAAATTTTGGTCTGTTGTGCTAATCAGATAGAAGCACAATCTTTACAAACGAGCAAGTATATTCAATGCATGTTCAATTTACCAACCACTAGTTATGTGTATATTATTATTATTTTGAGTTGTAATTTTTGTTCTTTTTTTTAATGGAATGGAAGACAAACGAGCAGACGGTTTACATGATGGTAAGCGGTCCCGTCGCCCATAGACACTCGCAACATTCGGAGAGTTGCGAGTGCGTTATCGACCTGGGGATATTGGATAGGATTGGGTCGGGATTAAGGATATGGAGCAAGAAGGACTGTAGTCATTCATCAATCAATCAATCATTAATTCTATTTAAGAATAATATAAGCTATTATGTTGTTTTACTGGCAATAATTATTTAATAGCAAGGAGAAATAAATCAAAAGTATCAAATCAAAATTTACGTAGAGATTCGTTTATTATAAGCCAGCAAGAGCTCATGTATGCTTTATTTTATGCGGACTTTATAAAGGGCGGTGGTACTTCGCCGAGCGAGCGCAGCCGTAAAAGTGCTTAAGTTAGTCACTTTGCTGTAAAAAAAAAGTTAGATTAGCCTTTGCTTTAATTTTCATCTTCTTCAGCGTGCCAGATCCTAACGGACGACAATCACGAAAGTCTTCTCTGTGTTTCGCCACTCTACCCAGAGTGACAGCGTCTGCAATACTCTGTAATATTTCTTATTTTGTCCACGAGGATGTTCTAGGTTTTCTTCTACTACTTTCCGCATTTATTTTTCCCTCAATTATGCTTTTTAATTTTAATGTTATTCGTTAATGTTTTTAGGGATAATAATAATCGACTATGGTGACTCGTGGTACTTTGGCCTGAATGCAGATCATCTCTATAAACTAGACCGACTTCTAAATAACTTCATTCGATTCCTTTTCGATCTTTGTAAATTACACCATGTGTCTTCTTACCGCGTTCAACGTCAGAGGCTAACCATTCGTCAAAGACGCTCTTAACGAGCACTCACAACTCTGTTTTCTTTCCTAGATTCTCCATCTACTTTCACTCACATATATTCTCGCTTTCAGTACCTTAGTGAAGCTACAAAAAACCTTCCCTCAACGCATAATCGTCTTCTTCAATATCGTCTTCTCCGTTCTGGCTTTAAGCACTCCTTTTTAGTACGATCTGTTCGATTGTGAAATAAACTACCTCTCGAGATCAGGATGGCGGAAAGTCGCACCATGTTTAAAAGTTATAAAGCTCGCGAGAATCTATTCACAGAAACTGAGGCAGAGCTTATTATCTATTAGGACATGTCTATACTACACATGGATATTTATGTGTATGTATACAGGTAGATTTATGTATATA
>JAOCPS010165227.1:0-11107 GCA_025505425.1 Graphium colonna
ATTCAGTTTATCCCTTTGGGTTGCGGAGGTCGGATGCCTGTCGCTGCACGTAAAAACTGAAATTCAGGTAATATTTGGGTGGATTAGAAACCGACCCCAAGTAGCTTGGGAAAAAGGTTAGGAGGAAAAAGATCGGGTGGAACGGAAGCTAGTATTGAATGAAGACTATTTTATTTAAATTAAATATAAAAAACGCAAACAAGCTCTTTCGCATATATTATTCCAAAATATTATTGGTTCACTTATGCTTTCGATCATAATAATATGACCTGCAATAATGGGCGTGTCTAAGGTTATTTTCTAAGATGGGCTCTAGAGCGGTCTGGGGTGGGCACTAGACCATCCTGCGGGTGGCACGGACCCTCCACCCCTCTATACGCCCATGCCTCCGTTTGATAGGAAAATTGCATAGATATTTTAAAACGCTCCATTTGTACCATATATGCAATCTGTTAGATTTAAAATTTAACTAGCGGGTCACGTTCAATAGTTTAAGACGTTATATATCATCATATATGTGGAATAAATATATTATTAAAAATTAATATCTATTTACGACTGAGTAAACATAATCTAAAGTTACAAAATTTATTACGTAATTCATGTCCTCCCACGGTGTGGCCGGAGTGAACGGGAGGGGGGAAGTGGGACGACGGCCTCGCGCGTACTAGCTGATTGATTGTTAACATATTTTTAACCTGAACATGATAACAATCGAGTACTGAGTGCTCAGCTTCAATATTGTTGGCGACTCACGCAATCACCCTGTATACGCCAATAGCCTAATGGTTAAGGATACTGACATCCAACCACGTGGTCATCCAATCTCGCCACTCGAGAATAGTCATGAACCATATCCTAGCACAATGTTAAGGTATATTAGTAAAATTTCAAATAATTTGCTAATATTTTACAAAAAAAAAATACGAGAATGTCCTTCTCTACTGTCTTACTACATCCTTAAAGATCACTTCCTTGTCCGTCTGTCTGTTCATCGAGACCCTTTTCCAACACGCAGAAGTATAAAATTGGAATTGATACCAAATATTGAGAAGTGCAGTCGCTTGGAGAAAAGAAACAACTCAAAAAATATGGCCTTTCTAACCACAAGACTAAAGAAAAAATAAATTATTAAAAAATAAAAAAATATAAAAAGAAAATTATCAGCGTAAGTAATTTGTAAGGTATCCTTTCATACGGAATAATAAAACTATTCAACAGATGTTTCGTTTAATTCGTCTAAACTAATAAAAAAAACTAAACATTTTGTGACAACCCTAGCAGAATACGCAACAATTTTGCACGTTGTTAGAGAATCGTCTCTCTGAACGTATTATTTACTTTGTCGTACGGCACTCTTAACGCGCCAGTCAGACTCACACTTGGCCGGTTTTTTTAAAACAAAAGTACAATGCTATTCGACTAGGAATGTGTACGACTTTGACCTCAAGCTGTCAAATCTATCAAAAAGTATATTTTTCGATTAGCTATGGCTATGTAAAGAGGTCATGCACATTCTTTGTTGACCGGCACTATAGTTTTAGTTACTCCGTATACAATCAGGTATCTGCCAGTATAAGTTCCGTTAGTATAGGTCCACTCATTTCGGATATGCCGACCCAAATAGACCCAAACACGGACAAAAAAAATCAGTTCTTTGTTATTTAGTACCATACAAAGTTCGTATTAATTTAGTTGAAATTTCAAATTTTAACATAACAAATAAACACTTAATTTTTGTTTATTTGCTGTAGATAACATATTTTTTATAGTTTTATTTACAAATACATTTAAAATATCTCAACACAGCATATAGGTTGATATGATGACGCATTTATTTCTACAAAAAATTACAAATATCGATTTCAAACGCTTTAAAAGTGTAGTTTTGAAACATATCTTCTCCGTAATTTTGATTTAAAAAACAAACTACTGAAACGATTTTTATGAAAAACTTGTGCGATCATTTTGGAAATATATTCTGTCAAATAAAAAAAATATTTTTTTTAAAAAATCAGTTCAGAAATAGCGAAGACAGGTGAACATTCCTATGTTTTGTTGTTTTCAATTTAAAAACAAACTACTGAACCGATTTTTCTGAAAATTTTACAGGACAATTAAGGAAGAATATCCTATATCCCAAATCCCTATCAGACAAAGAACTACAAAAGCTTTTTATAAAATCGGTTCATAAATGACGGAGATATACGAGAACGTACAAAAAAAATTAATAACAAAACTTCCAAATTGAGAACCTTCGCCCTTTTTTGAATTCGGTTAAAAATATAAAAGATTTTTATTTGGTTTTTTATCATTGTTATTTTTCGTTTATACTCGAGTGCTGTATGTTTTTTTTGACAAAATAAAGTGTATGTCTATGTCTTTGTCTACGAACGTATTTTGAATAAAATCACCACATGTCGAATGTTTTTTTACATTATGGTCGTATTCTTACTTGGAGACAGTTGTATATAAAAATACTATATTATTAGCAGTGATGACCGGGTGGCGCAGTCGCTTATACGTTAGCAACGGTTCCGCAGGTCGTGGATTCGATTCCTACCCGGCGTACAATACTTTTGGATGTCGTGTCTGTCTTTAAGCAATTTATGTGTGTAAAAGACCGCTGTAACACAAGATGACAAGCTTTCATTTAGTTTCCTGTCCCGTTGTCTGTACATCGGTAATGGAATCTTGCAAGTTAAACTTGACCCACATCCCGGTTTCCTATTAAGCCGAAATTTCGCACGCATATTGCGGGACAATGCAATATTATGACGTAGATCTGATCTGATCATGGAGCTGGAAGGTGGCCATAGGAACTCGCTAAACGCAAACCCATTGAGTTTGGGCTTGTTTGATTCGTCTTGAAGAGCACTCTACATCTATAGAAGCTTGATTATTTAGTAGTATGTCTTATATGTTTAGTTGTTTAATTGCAAGTTAGTATTTTAATTGCAAATTCATACGTTACATTTCAATAAACAGGCAACAGTCCACTCTGCTAGTTCAGACACTCGCTCTGGATACTGTCATCCGATACATGAACAGCTCACCAGAGACTACTTACCCATGACATGTGTGACAAATTGTTGCAAGCTGTTACGTCACGCCGTTCCACGTATCGAACATTGTGCAGCCTGGGAATAACATAATCTTGTTATAGCGAAGTATAAGGTATCTGGAAAAGAACATGTACGGATGCAATGTGATACAATCGGTGAAGGAAGTGTTTATGTAATTGCATCTTGCATTATCTATTTCATTGTCTAAATACGCCTATTACATATGTAGGCTCTTAGGTGGTAGAGCATAACATCTTTTTACAGCTTTGGCTGCACTTCTACGGCCGTGCTCGGGGAAGTACCACCGCCCTTTATAAAGTCGGCATCAAATAAAGTATGCATGACTTTTAGGGACGCATGATGGCCATGTCTACTTCCTTTTCCACTCCTATCCCATCCAAATCCTTAATCCCGACCTCTTCCTATCCCATAAATCTATTCTATCCATCGCTTGTGTCTATGGGGCAACGGGATCGCTTGCCATCAGGTGAACCGTCTGCTCCACATTTCCAACGCATATACTTGTGGTGTGAACTTTACTTCACAACAATCACTTTATACTTTGTGGATAATTGGCTTAATAATGTCTTTTTCTATCACCCACATGCGGCAAACCAAAAATTACCAATTTTGCGATCGGCAAATAATAATATAATATTCATAGTTTCATGAACTCTGTAGTCGAACTTATGTTAGTAAGTTTTAATTTCAACCGAACTCTAGTTACCTAAAAGGCAATTTATATATTATCTATATATCATTACATGGAAAAAAATTAACGATCTTTCGAGAACGTTAAAGCGTTAAAACGTTAACGCTGTAAGTGTTGAGTGATAACTGATAACCATCGCTTAAAACACTCATGTGATCGAAAAACGTGTAGTTTTGTCAGACTTATAAGGAATAAATTCTCAATTGATTACTGTACGAACAGCTTCTGACAACATCTGACAACTTTACTTTTGAAAAAATAATAAAGCAGGAGCCACTATAGAATTCTACACTATAACTCCACTGCAACTACAATCTACAATGTAACTTATTGGCAACTTCCCATACAAATTACAAACCTATATGTAGTTTATTTTCTCGAAAACTAATCCATGCTTCAATGTTCCCTATATTCCTCTTAAAAATTACGACTATCTACGAATTAAGAATATTTTAAAATGGAAACTTTTGTACGTGTAAACTAATATATAACCTTACGTTACGTACGTGTAAACTAATCCTTTCACAGCTTTTGCTGCACTTTTACGGCCACGCTCGTCCGGGGAAGTACCACCGCCCTTTTTTAAATCGGCATAAAATAAAGTATGCATGACTTTTGGGGATGCCGGATGGCCATATCTACCCTTTTTTTCCCACTCCTATCCTCTCCAAATCCTTAATTCCGACCCATCCTATCCAATAAACCAATTGTATCCAATTTCCCAGGTTGACGACGCACTCGCAACTCTCTGCATGTTGCGTGTGTCCATAGGCGACGGGATCATTTACCATCAGGTGAACCGTCTGCTCGTTTGTCTTCCTTTCCATATAAAAAAAAAATACTAAATGTTCTTACAAGATTATCAGGAAAATCGGTCCAAAAGTTTTTTTTAATCCACAAATACGCAAAAAAACATCAATGATGTCTTGAACGTACACTATTAAGGCGTTTGAAGTAAAACATTTGAATATTAATGCGTCTTAAGTCGATTTTGGTGTTTTGTCTGAAAAGCAATATTAAGCTTAGCTTTTAAACAATTTTAATACAATATAAACCTTTAAATAAAACTTACTAAAGAATTGCCGAATATTTTGAGGACATAACTGCGTGGTCATACTGTTGTCACTCGCGTACGTTTAAAAGCAAATCATTGTATACCCAAAATTGTAAGGCAACACCATTTTAAAAGAGCAACTGCTTAGTTTCTTGCCAGCTTACAAAAGCATCTGCTTTCCGAGCTGGTGGTAGCTTATAATGAAAGAATATTTATGTAAAACTCGACTAGCACCTTTGTGAATAGACGTATTTTGAATTTGCAATATATATTTTATAAAGTAAAAAAAAGTAAAGTAACAGCCTATATTCAAATGTCCCACTGATGGGCAAAGGTCTCCTCTAGACAGAGGGTATAGAGCATAGTCGGACTTCACATATCTCAGAAATTTCTTAGATACGCAGGTTTCCTCACGATGTTTCCCTTCACCGCAGAGCACGTGGTAGATCAGCACTTAAAATTGCAATTAGAAAATTGACAATTTCATCGGTGCCGGCGCCGGGGATCGAACTCAGGTTCGCCTCGAGTAAACAGAATTGAAGGCGAGCGCCCGGACACTGAGCTACCACGGCTCTAAATCTGTGTTCATCGCATGGAATCTGCTGCATTATTGAATTCATTTACTTTAAGGAAAGTTTTTCATTAATTTTTCTTAGATCAGAAGTTACAGTGGAATATATTAACAACTATCTTCTGCCCTAGGTCTGGATTTAATGTAGTTTTTTTTATATGGAGTTTTACTCCAGGAACCTTTCGTCGTTGCTATGATGAAGGTAGAAGGGATCCCAACCATATACCAAGGCAATCCTTAAAATGGACCCCACAAGGAAAAAGGAGACGTGGTCAACCGAAGCAATCCTGGCGAAGCTCGGTGGCATCTGAGATGAAGGTGCCGGGCTATCATGGCTCGAGGTGAAGCATGCAGTCCGAGACAGATTGCTATAGCGATTCAGTGTGCACGCCCTCTGCCCCACCTAGGGTAATTTAGGACTTTAAGTAAATATGACCGAAATAGCGGTACAAACTAATTCATTAACTTTCTATCTTTACTAAAGGAAGAGCTTTAATATTTTTAATATTATCACGTCTGAAAAAAAACCATTGCAAATGAGAGAGCGACGTCGTGGCTGGGTCGGTCATAACTTTTTTAAAATAAAATCGTCAGTTATTGTAACAAAGATCCTTTGCTTAATTTGTATGAGAACAAATTTTATATTCACTACAAGGTGTAAATAAAATGAGAGTGAAATAATGGATTCTATCCTGTTACTCATATACTTATAACATCCGAGACGCTAGACGCGCTCAGATGTTGTAAGTATATGAGCAACAGGATCACTTAACATAATGCGATACCGTCTGTATGCTTCTTAATTCTTTTTCACTCGTGATTGCCAAACTTGTCAAGGAAAAAAAGGACATGTCAACATTATTGCAGCAGACAGGAAAGATGGTTCTATTCGTTGATGTAAAGGACTTGACCGAGTTCGCACGGCGTTGTGCAGGCGCGTCGTGGAGCGTCGCGCTGGAGTCCCTGTGCGAGAAGGTGGGCAGGCGCGAGGGAGCGGAGCGGGCCGAGAGGCTGGCGGGGGCGCTGCGCGGGGCCCGTGCGCGCCTGGAGCGGGCGCACGCGGCCGAGCGGCGCGTGCAGAAGGCGCGCGCCGCGGCCAGGGCCACGCGCCTGCGGGCCGCGGCGCACGCGCACTTGCACGCGGAGGTGCGTTGGCCAGCTGCTTCCTGAGCGCAGTCGCGCTCTTTATACTCATTTTAACTATTTATTTAAACTACTGGTTTTAATAAAAAAAATTCCATTATCGAGGAAGGCTTAGTCTATATTTTATCGGGTACCGCCCCGAGTAGGTGCTGTTCAATGTGCGAAGTACAGTTGGAATGGTTCGTAGGTGTTGAAGAGCGGCGACGTGGGCGGAGGGGGTGCGGGTGTTGCGGGTGTTGCGGGTGTTGCGGGTGTTGCGGGGGTTGCGGGTGTTGCGGGGGGCGCGTTGGCGCGCAGGGGCCGCGAGCTGGGCGCCGCCGCCGACCGCCTGCAGCAGGCCCTGGCCAGGGCGCAGCCCCTAGTGCACTCGGCTCATCAGAGGTACGAACACATACTAATAGCACTACAGATAAAAAAATTAAACATTACATTGAGGACTTTTTATTTTAAAGTTCTTATAAATAAACCATACTTGCTTTATTATTTAAATAAACGAAACAACTTGCTTGATGCGAGTGACACTTGTAAATATGACGTCCATATCTGTAAGTATCACTTGACTGCGGATGTAAGACTTGTGAAATTAGTTAGTTAAAACGCTAAAAAACATTTTTTTCGAACTATGTTTTTTTAAAAAAATCTACAAACTTACGGAATTCGTCTCGATGCGTTTTGAAATTGGGAATTCGAGCGCAGCATTTAAAATATTTTTTATGTTATCTCTGTTCCTAATTGTCAGATACAGTTAATTGCAAAAAAATTTTTCACGGTTGAGGATTACGGAGAATCAAAAATCAAGAGCCTAGCATCATTTTAACCACCATAAATTTATTAATAAAAAAATCATAAAAAAATATATATAGTTGTAGCGATACGCCGTACGCGCATGCGTCAGCAGACGAAAATCAATATGATGGTAAGACAGTATATAAAGTATGATGTAGAAATGCATCGACAACTGAAATTGTTAATCGTTGTATACTCTAGCGAGTATCTATAGAGTATATATAGAGTCCTGAATCTCGAGGTATCTCTCGGATGCAGGACGAGCTCTAACGGAATTATTAAAGTATTTTGCAAGTGTCGGTGATATTACACCAAGTACTGGTAGCGCAGAGAGTATCACTGTATACCTCTTAAGACGGCGAAAATTTGCTCGAAAATTACGGATATGACGTTACGCAATTAATTTTTATTGCTAACGATACTTGTAGCGTAAATGTCACTCTCTTTATTTGTGGATATTTTTGCATAGATTCAATTGCGCTAAATATAACATTAATATTGCCTTAAGGGCTACGATTTAAGCCACCTTAGCCTGCATAAATGAATGTTTCATGGGGCAGGGTGAAGTGGGGGGCGGGCGCCAACCCCGCTCTCCGGTCGGTGGTGCGCGCCCTGGAAGAGAGCTGGGCGCTGAAGAGCGAGCGGGCGACGCGGCTGGCGGGGGCGGGGCTGGCGCTGGGCGGGCACGCGCGCTCGGCCGCGCAGCTGGCGCCGCCCGCGCCGCCCGCGCCCCGCGCGCACCGCGCCTTCCGCACGGCGCTGGCGCACTGGGAGAAGGTGAGCGCTCTGCTGCCCTAGGCGCCCCATCGCACCGGCACAGCTCGGTGTCACTCAGAGGCGGTGAGCGTGCTGCCTTCCCACTTCCCGCAACGTCAAAGTGGTAGAGCATAATGTCACTGAGAAGTGGTGAGCGTACTGCCTTCCCACTTCCCGCAACATCAAAGTGGTAGAACATAATGCCCTTTCACAGATCTTGCTGCACTTCCTCGGCCGTACTCGCCCACATAACTACCACCGGTCCTCACTAAAATCAACATACAGGATTCATGGCTTTTGGGGTTTCCTGATGGCCTACAACAGAAAGACGTGGAAAGTTCTTGCGAAGGCCCTATGCACCTCTGTGGTGTTCTATGTGATATCGTATTGTTTTAAATTCCCAAGCTGGTAACGCACACGCTACTCTCTGGGTATTGTCTGTATCTATGGGCGTGTTGCTTAACGTATGGTGAACCGTCTGCTTTTTTCCATAATAAATAAGCCGCCCTGTTAATAAAACCCAATATTTCAAGATAAAATCCACAAATATTACAACCCACTATTATTATTTTCAGTTGAATTATTAAGTATAAAGAGTTCACTCATAGACTTTTGATCAATCTCCTTTATTTAATTGCACAACAGATAATATGAATGAATGAAAAATAAAAATAATTATTAAACGTTTATAAAACGGCTACAATGGGCGGCCTTATTATAAAAGCAATATCTTCTAAGTAAACTTTAGATGGAGTAAAAGAAAAATTATATTGAATGTCGTTCGTTACATTATGCAATAAATTGGAAATAGTTTATTAGGCTAATAATTATAAAAGTGCAAATAGCACTTTTATTGTCATTAGCCTAATGAACTTTATTTGTTTAATTGGCTAAATTAAGAATGTATCTCCCTTCAATACTCTCTAAACATCGTGTGTACGATGATAGCGCTTCAAGATTGTTTAATCCTTCCCGTCACAGCTTGCGTTTTATGTGTGTGGTGTACTTACACGATCTTGCATATGTGTATAGACGATATCGGTGTTCATTTAATCGAACTCGATCGTTACAATTTTGTGAACGGGGTTAATGATATAATTTTGTTCCAGGCGTGCACTCTTGCACAGAAATATTCATTGCAAGTGTCACCCGTGGAGGAGTCGCTCATGGAGATGTTGCATCCTGAAGGGAACATCGACGCGCACTGGGTAAGTTTTGTTCTTTACATATTTAAAATGTACTTAATTATGTCCTTTCTAGTTCTTTGTAGATCCCAGCACTCCCGCTCTTTTAGCACAGGTCATCGTGTATTTGCGCCAGGTATAAATAGACGTGATAAACGCTGCATCACTAGAGATTAACCGAAATCTTTAGATTCGTATGGCTAACATTTTGAGGTTTGCGCATTATGGTTCATATTGTTGACGTCCCCGACGTCGGTCTCGGGACGGTAAATTGTGATTATTTGCCGCAATTTTCCATCCATTTAAGGTCGCATTTTGAATAGCTCGCGCACAATTCCCCGGCGCTACGTCCGTTCGGACGTCTTGTTAATGTGGGGCATTAGCGCTATGTTAAAGGATGTCGGCTCAGATCGGGAGGACGTATAGGGCCATGGTTTTTACGATCCAGATATAAAGGGGGCGACAGAGGACGATTTGGTTTCCAGCGTTTTGGAGTAGCCTACCTAAAAGTTGCCAGTGTACCCGCGCTTTCTTTTTGAATACAAGTTTAAAAAATATCTCATGATATGAGTCAGTTTGAAAACCTGAACTTTGCACATTAAAAATCAATCGTCATCCAGGTGGAAACGGTATCACTGTTGGTGCGCGAGCTGGCGAACGGCCTGACCACGGCATCTAAGGAAGTGAGCGAGCGCTGCAGCACAGCCACCGCAGCGTTGAAAGCGGCTGTCTCGCAGCTAGAGAAGCCTGTAACAGATAGGGGGCAGTTGGAGAAGGAGTTGAGGTCGCCTTTGGCCGCCACGGGGGAAGAGCCGGCGCAGGAAGTTTGGGCGCGGTGGAGGGCCTCCGCGGACCTTCTCGAAGGCCTCTTGGAGCAGCCGGGCGACGGGACATCGGCCGCCCAGGCTGCCCGATCGCTTATTGTGGAGCTGCCCGCTCTGCGCGACGCACTCAAACAGTGAGTTTTTTATTTAATAGGAGTTTACATGCAGTTCGTTTCATGACCTTTTTTGCAAAATATAAATAGGTTCAGTTACCCCCACAACATAAGTTATCCGTTAGTCAGCCTCATCAGAATCGGTTGAGTCGTCTTGCAGATCAGCCGACCCAAACAGACAAGCAGACAAAAAAAATAAAAATTGTTTATTTATTTGATATTACCATATAAAGTATATTTTACTTTTTGTACTCATTGTTATATTTAAAAATCTGCTTTTTACTAATCTTATTTTGATACTGCAAACAAATACTTCGTATCTTATTAAGGTATAGATATATGATTTTAAATTGTTTGAATGTGCGTACGAGTATATATACTCGAACTGACTTTCGACATATTAATGGTATTTTTGTAAAGAGAAGGCCGTAATACTTTAAAACAGAAACGTCCCGCAAGAACGAACTGTACTACACTGTTATTCTTTCACAGATTACCCAATACATGGACAGAGCACGGACGCAAGCTGATCAGACAAACGGCGATCGCGACAAACTCGAAGCCAGCTAGTAACTCTAAACAAGGTAGGAAGAGTTTTTTCTTCACGATCTTACAATATACTGTTTTGTCGTCTAGGGTGCTATAAAAATGTAAAATGTTCTCAGGCGCCCCAGGCGAGCAGCGCAACGCGATGGGCGCGGGCGTATGGAAGCGCGTGCGACTCAAGTTGGAGGGACGGGACGCGCTCAGGAGACTCGCCACGCCCCATGACCAGGTCAGTGTCATTTGTAAAAGGGTAATGGCCCCAAGCTGGAAGGACGAGACGCGCTCAGGAGACTCGCCACGCCCCATGACCAGGTCAGTGTCATTTGTAAAAGGGTAATGGCCCCAAGCTGGAA
>JAOCPS010165772.1:0-14517 GCA_025505425.1 Graphium colonna
GCTAATCATTTATTCATCGAAATAATACAATCAATCACAATAACTCTATTATCCACCCTCTCGAAATATAGACTACTTTTCATAATTGGAAAATAAACTGGCAAATTTAACTCCGCTTTTTGATCATACTATTATCCTTGTCCATTTTAGCACTTTTCTGTTAAAAAACGACGCACGAAGTAAAAAACTATTCTTTTTGGTCTCATTCTTCAACTTACATTTTTTTCCTCTTTCTGCTACTTACTACTCTCCCACTTCATCCGTTCTCTTTTAGATTTGATTATTGTCTCCAATACAGATCGTGTGTTTTCACATGGTCACAATTTCCTTCTGTCTTCTCATATCATGACCTTTATACGATATTAATCATATATAGTTCAAAATCCTAAACACAAAGCAAAATTTCTATCGTTAAGATGTTTAAAAGCCGTTGATTATGAAAGTTTATTAAGTTAATTAAAGGACATTAACTGGTCTCCTGTAATAGACGTAATCAATATTGATGATAAGGTGTCAGCTTTTAATGAAATTATTTTAAGTCTTTTTAATATACATGTACCTATAAAGCCAAAGAAAATAAAACATTTTCCAGCTCCATGGTTTATTCCATCTATAAAGAAGATGATGTCAAAAAGAGATAAAGCTAAGCGATGTTACAAGAAAAATCCAACTGAAAGTAACTGGGTTATTTTGAAAAAAATGTGAAATCCGTGCAGTAGAATGTGTGGTGATGCAAAAAGGAAACATATTCATAATTCAGTAGAGAATTTTCCCTCAGCACAACTATGCAGTTATCATCATAGAAGCCTTGGTATAGGTCACGTTAGCAAGGAGACTAATGTTTCTTTTAACTTTAATTAACTTAATCATCACTTCCCTCAACCTCCTGTGACACTTAATGATTCAATTAAAATTGAAACTTTAAATTTCTTCTTTAAACATTTTTGTCCTCCTTTCATTTTTTCTAAAGCTACTGAAGATGACACGGAAAAACTGTTACTTCCATTTACATAAAGCTATTTCTAATGAGCTTGTTCCTATTTTTATTTACCTTATTAACTATTCCTTATCTTTCATATATTTTATTATTCTTTGGAAAAATTATAAAATTTATTATTCTTGTACCAAAAAACTCATATACTGTCTATATATCACAATAACGGCCTATATCTATTATCATCTGCTATTCAAAATCTTGAAGAGTGTTGTTCTGAAACAACTATCTTATTTCCTTTTTCCTCATCGTCTCTTTAGTCCCTTCCAATCCGGTTTCCGTTCTTGTCATATCACAGTTAACGCTTTAGATAAGATATATGACGACACACGCGGGGCGATAGAAAATAAAAATCTTACTATCTTAATTCTCTTCGACTTGAGCAGTGCATTCACTTCAGTAAATCATGACGTACTTCTTAGAATTTTCTTCTGCTTAAATGTTTCGCACCCAGTGATGACATGGCTTAGCTCATACCCGAGTGGACACTCGCGTTGTATCCACCATGAAAATAAATATTCGGAATGGTGTGATCGCAGTGTTTGCGTCCCTCAGGTAAGTATCCTCTCTCCTCTACTATTGTCTATTTTTACCAATTATCTTGCTAACATTCTTACTTCTCAATATTATCTCTACGCCGATGATTCACAGTTATATCGCCATTCCAAAGCCGAAAATGCTAAAGAACAGTAACTTAATGATGATTTAATTTGTATTAGTAAGTGGGCAAATTCTTCTGGATTTATGGTAAATCCAGAAAAATCACAAGTTTTCATAAAAGGCACTCCTTATATTATTAAATCTTTACTACTCTAAGCTCCCATCTGTGTCTTTAACAACACTGTCATTAGAACCTTAGGTGTAGTTTTCGATACTCAGTTGTCCTGGACGCCACATATTAAGATTGATTCAAAAGTAATCTGTTCTTTCCAGTCTTTTAAACGTCTTCAATTTTTTTAAAAAATCAAAACCAACATTTTATTAGCCATACACTTTTAATTTCTCACATTAATTATACTGAAATATGTTTTTTCGACGCTACAGAGGGATTAGTGAATAAATAAGAACGTCTGCAAAACTCGTGCATTCGGACATCGAAAATATATCATCTTCGGAATTTAGAACTGAATTAAAATGTATGTCCGTAAGCGTCGTGATCTGCATACACTTTCTTTCTTCTATTCTCTGCTATTCAATCCTCTTTCTACACCGTGTTGTATATTATTTTATAATTATGTAACATATTTTTTTACATTCTTTATTGAAAGAAAGACAAACGAACAGACGGTCCATCTGATGGTAAGTATTCCCGTCGCCCATAGACACACGCAATATTCGAAGAGTCACGAGTAGATTGTTTAAATTGTATAAAATAGGTTTATTGGATAGGAAGAGGTCAAGATCTAGGATTTGGTGGGGAAATGAGTGGGAAGAGGAAAAGGCATGGCCATCCCGCATCCCCAAAAGTCATGCATATTTTATTTTATGCCGAGTTTATAAAGGGCGCTGGTACTTCAACGAGCGAGTGCGGTCGTAGATGTGCAGCAAAAGCTGCTAAAAGATGTTATGCTCTACAACCTCAAGATAAACATTACATTTGAAAGTTTGTTGTTGTGTGTTTGTTAATCAGTTGTGAGTCTTGGTTTGTACACACCTACTTACTAACCTATATATTGTTATTCAATATGTTCTGCAAGGTATGCTGGAAGAGAACTTTTTTAGGGTTCAGCTCGCCTTTTGTCTATTTTTTTTTGATGTCCTAATTTGTTATGTGTATATCTTATGTACAATAAAGAATTAGAATAAGAATAATTATAAGATATACATATGCGTCATAGAAATTGTTATTTTTTTTATAGCATTAATCACTTCAACATTCTGATGATATTTAGAATCATAATATTTCTTTCAATTATTCATCTGGATCTAAATTACAAGTGAAGCTTTCCTCATAATTTAATTAACTTTAATATTTAACTTTTTAAATTAATAAATAATAAGTAATTTTCAAAAAAGCCGGTTCTCAGTTTATTTATATTTTTTTGTATATTCGCGCATATCTCCGTCATTTGTAAACCGATTTAAAATTTTCTCTTTTTATCTAATAGGATATTTTTTCGAAATATTCCTATAAAATTATCAGAAAAATCGGTTTAGTAATTGGTTTTTGAAATCACAATCACGAAGAAGATATGTTTCAAAAGTACATTTTTAAGGCGTTCGATGTAGGTTTTCGTAATGTTCTGTGAAATTAACTTGTTACAATATTATTTATAAATAACTTATCGTCTTCATTTCATTATGTTTCATATCAGTTAAATGAATTGAATGTAATTTTCGAGTTGAACTACTCGACGTTAAAATCATTAGTACACACGTGACGAGTTATATGTTCCTTGCAAATAGGGCCTATTGTCCCTAACGACGGCTCATTATGCCAATCAATTTCTATTCACAGGAGGGAATGAAATTTAGCCTACCACAAGATAACGTCTAGGTTGAGAGACATAGAACTACAATTTATAAGACTCTCTTATTGTAATTGATTTTTATTTAAAGGACTACTCAAATATAATTGCAATCACGGAACATTAAAGTACTTACTGTCTGCCCACAAGCGGCGGTCATACTGAAGTCACTTCTAGATTCTATAGGTGTGTCACTGTGTACCACAATGGGTAGTCAAAGGTAGTCTTGTAATTGATAGTGATTTCTCGAGCTATTTATGCAAGGTTCATCATAAAGCGATAAAAAAGAATCATGTAAAAATTCTATAAAGGAAACTATGGCAAAACGTTGTATTTCTTATTTTGAAGCCCTTAAATAACTTACATTTATGCTTAAAAAATCAGATAATAATTAACCTATTATTTCCTTTTTTAATATTTCTTCTGCCACACTCAGCCCTATCTAAAATCATCTGAATCTAATTTCAATAAACTGTTACAAATATTCGTGTCGTCATCTGAATCTAATTTCAATAAATTGCTATAAATATTCGTGTTATCAGGAACGTAACAGCAAGCACTTTCGTCTGCAATTTGACGGGCTATCCTTCCAGCGTTTGTCTGGTTTGCAGGCTCAGCCTGCAGGACAGTCGTTGACCACGCGGTGTGGTAAGGTCCGAGATTAATACCACTAATTATTTCTTTATTTGGTAATTTGAAACCCCAAACCTGGTTCCTGGAAAATGGAAGTCGAATCCTCTGAACACACGAACACAACACGCGGACGATTGCGCTTTTGGAAACTGGTTCCAAATTCTTGACAGCCTCTACGTCGAGTGATTACTTTAAACATACATAGTTAAAAACAATTTAAATTTAACACAAAACATATCATTAACACAGTATAAAAATTGCAATACTAACATCAATGGATAAAGAAACAAAAAACAAAAGAATCACGTGCTCACCTGTTATGGAAAATAGACCAGCTTGGCGGCGCAGCAACAAAATATGAGGGGCTAACCGCCATACGGTGAAAAAGGACGCAACTTGTATTGAATTGTATGGAAATTTTTTAGAGCTTCATCTGGCAATCGAACCTGTGGAAGTTCTATGTTTCCATGAGCTGAAGACTCTAAGCTAATAGAGTCACGCATGAGGGCATGCTTGATATGTCAAGTTTGAAGAAAAATTACTAAGGGCGGTCGCGATCCGGTATATGGACCCTTCGCGCGACCGCCGATGACTGTTTTAACCGATAGCTGGGGGCGGTGGGAAACGCATCGAGACGCGGTGTGGTGTATGTATATAGTGTTGGCTCGCCGAGTTCTGAGGCAAGGGCGAACTATGGCGTCATATATATTATCCTTAAGTGTTGTTAAAGATTTGTGTAGCGGGATCGCTGATAATAGGTCCTCTTCTGAACCGTGTTAAGAATGACGTTACACGGTCAACGCTTTTTAATGGACATGTTTGGGTTGGCTATATAACTTGCGGTGGTTACCACCAGAAGGTTTGAGTGATTTGCTACTCTCTCGTTAGCAATTGTTAAAGATACTTGATCAAGCGACACCCTCATTGGCTCGAATCTTACACAGTTTTAAAATGAAAAAACAACAACCGCACAAACATAGCCCCCTCGCTTACCAAGAATTTTGTTCTAATCGGTTGGTTAAAACTTCATTGGTGAACAAAAAAAAAACATATAAAATTTAACTTCAGTTCCGGATGGTAAAATAATTAATTACATGTCCAAAAGAACAAACTGCACAAAATGATTAAATTAATGAAAAATATTATTTGAAAAATAATTTACTTTTCTAATAATGTTGAAAAGAATTGATTACAGGACGCTGAAAATAATTAATAAAAGGACTGTGAAAAGAAATTTCATAGGCGAAAAGAAATTGCAAAAATAGTTTCCCGCAGTCATACTTCTCTGCCAACCCATTCTATTTTCAAAATTCTGCTGATTTTACATTTTATTTTATTGTATTTTCTGCTATTATACTGCTACTTATGCAAGACGTTATGTTTGTCATTTATTCATATTACTTATATGCGGATATATAAAAATCTCGAATTAAATTATCTTGGTTGAAATAATTTAATTAAATACAAAGTATTAGTTTATAACATAATCCAGAACATAAACAGTTTTCGAAACATATTTTAATATAACGTAGTGATCGATATTTTATAAACACAGCAATTATAAATATAATAAATAAAAGCATATATAATACAACATATTTTCATGTGATAATACCAAGATAAGATATTTTTATTCTAACGCCTGTGTTCATTTAACGTGAAAAATTAGACGCAGGTAGACTTAACCCACTAGGTCCACACAGTAAACTACAATTTGCTATTTATATCTCACTCCGTAGTATAACATAACTATGCTGAAGTATTTTACAGAAACATATAATGGTTAGTAGGTTTATGCATACAAAACATAACTTTATATAGGTTCAGATATTTTAATCTAACTTATCACTTATGTGCAGGATACGTAATAATGATTTATAATTTAAATTTATACATTTTATTCCTCTAGTCATTTGCTCAATGCTGAGCATCGTAATGGCCCCGTCCAGTTATCTTCCTGATTAATTGTCTCCAATAATATCGATCGGCGACTTTATGGATGGCCGTGCCAGTACTTCACCTCATCGGACCATCTTGTGGGGTTTCGTCCTCTAGATCTTCTTCCTGTCATTTTCCCGGTCACAATAATCATTTCCATAGTGTCCGCTGGTTTTCGTGTTATCCGAATATAAGCAACATGAATAAATGACAAACATAATGTCTTGCATAAGTTGCAATATAATAGCAGAAAATATAATAAAATATACTGTTAAATCAACTGTAAAATTTATTATATTTTTCTTGGAAAGATTGAAACGCAAGTGTCTCATCCCCCAAAGGTATACGAAAGTTATTCTGTCTCTTTTCACTAATTACATCACGTAGTTAATAAATAATATTTATATATTATACTCATATTATTTCTTATACCGATTAGTCTCTTAAGTAGATACCAGAACTGATCCGATATTACTGATCCTGAATATATAAGTATGCTTAGATCTACAGATTTATAGTAATTGCACATAACAATTTTTGATTTAATATTTTTGTTTATGAATATAACGACAGAAACAGTTTTATGTTGAAATCCTATAATATTGAATCAATTTTCTTTAGAAATATTTATAAGTTTTATTGTAATAGTTTGTAATACAATAAGACCAATTTCATAATTTTAATTCATATCAATGTGAATCTTTTAACAAAAGCCCACAGCAATAAGTCATCATTAAGTTATAACAGTTCCAAGCGTTTCTCAATCGGTAGTGGAAGTTACTTCTGATGCATATACGAAGCACCAAAAAAATATAATAAAGAATAATTAATAAAATTTTTAAATTATCGGAAGTAATGCTGTTTAAAATTATGATTAAGAGTTCAGTGCCCGGGCGTTCGCCTCGAATTCCGTTTACAAACCTGAGTTCAATCCTCCCCGCACCAATAAAATTGCAAATTTTCTAATTGCTTACTGTTTTGAAGGTGAAGGTAAACATCGTGAGAAAACTGCATATCTAAGAAATAATAATAAGATATGTGAAGTCTTTCAATCCGCAATAAGAGTGCGTGGTGGACTTTGTCCTATAACCTCTTCCTGAAGACGGCCTTAACTCAGCAGTAAGATAATTTAAAAATAGTCTGACTTAACTTCTTACTTCGCTTTTTATGGGATATGAGAGAATTATAGGATAATATGAATAATTTAACCTTAGATTTAATAACTTTTAGTGATTCCAAAAAGTATAACGATATAAAAAGTAGTGGTGCTCAGTACAAGTGATTATAAATTTTATTGATTTGCATTTGTGTATTAACATTTCAAAAATCCTTTATGACAAGAACACTCAGGCTTTAATGAAAGAAAATAATACACAGCTCTACAAAGGTCTGTGGTTCATTTTACAGAAAGGTATTTGATATTTTTATTTTTATTACATATTTTTTTTATAATTTGGATTATGTAAATTCATTTAAGTTATACCGACATTACTAGTAGATCGTTTTTTAATACGAACTTACTTTCTACAACTACAAAAATCAAATATTTATTTTTAATATATAGTTGCGATGATTTTGATAGCTATTTTTTATAAGTAGAGCTAGGGAATTAAAAAAACTTATTTTTGAAGTATATCCCCTTGCAACCAATCCTTTAATAAATTCTTTTTTTAAAGGACATTAAAACAATAATTCTAATTTGAAGTGGGTGTTGCCAAAATTGCTGATTTCAAGGCCTCCATGGCGGCTTCTGGGTTGTCAAACCGATGATCACGCAATAAATCTTTAATTATAGGAAACATAAAAAAAATAATTTGAACTCAAAGTAGAGCTGTGGAGGTAGGCTCTCGATATTTATCTGGTCACAAAAATCTTTTCTTTTAGGGGCACCGCAGGAGCTCGCACTATTGTGATGTAAGATAACGTGACATGTCGCGTTGCTTCTGTGATTTTTGAGCATTATCTCTGGTAAACAAATAGAAATGTACCAATCAGCGGTATCGTCCTTCATTCCTGTCGGGGAATAATGGCCACTTTCCCATTTTTTTGAAACAAACGATGCGACCATTTTCGCGCGAGAACCAACGACTTTTTTGTCTTCAAAACCCAAACTGCCGATCAATGCTTTCTTTCAGAATCAAACGAAATAAAAAATCAATAATTCATCATCGGAAACGATATCACACATTTACTTATTATACACACTTCTAATTAATGGTTTTCTGAAAGTAATAAGAGAATTATTTTAATGAGGCTAAAATCTGTTTTCTTCCATTTTTTTGTGCAAGTATATATTTAAATGCACAGTTTGAGTTAATATAGGTCAAGTTAATTTTTTACTGAAAACGTTATTGAGCAGTTAATGAAATAATGGTTAATTTAACTCTAATGAAGTTTCAGCTTAATGAAAAATTGTATAATATTAAGACGTAAGGTTACAACAATAAGTCTTAATATTATACATTTTTTAATTAGTAAATAATGTAATAAATAGCTAAATTATTCGTGTCCACAAATATATAATTACAAATTTTAAATACGTTTATATTTAACAACGGAATGTTTTTTATTGCTTTAAATGCTTTTTTATAAATAAACACCTATTTAATATAATAAAATAGGATCAATAAAAATAATGCATCCGTTTACCGTAAATACCCAGTAGTGAAATTAATTGTAAACCTGAAGATCTACAAATATTAAAAAATTATCAAAAAAAGGTCCAAAGATTTTTTATTCAGTTGCAATCTGTTCAAATTGGGGTTTTAGTTAAAAAAAAATATATATAAATAAAGAAAACTTGATTAGTCATTTTTAATCACATCAGTTATACAGACAAAATGTCAAAAAGTTACGGAAATTGTATATGAAATATGTATTTTGGATTGCTAAAAATATACGATGAATTTTCTTCTCCGGAATTTGTGAACCTTTTTTAAAAAAAATTGTTACATACAATTAGAGTAACCTTAATACAGTTTTCGTGGGTAAAACCGAGATTGACAAAAATTACTTGTAAATTGTAATATGTGCCAACAAATGACTGTATTTCTGTGCATGCTTAATTAGGGAAGTGATAAAATGTTGTTTGCCGAGGAGAACTTAGATATTCACGACAGCGTCGACGTAAACAATTTGTTATCTGTGTCCATTAATCAACTTAACTTTTCAGCATTCCATTTACTATTGGAGAAAGAACAAGGAATGTCAAAAAGCGCTTTAACTGAAATTCATTCGGGGTGCCAGAGACAATCTTCTTCGACGGTAAAAAGTTGAAATAAATTATAATTGTTTTCTTTTGCGTCAATAATTTATTTAGGCTGCATAATTTACTGAAATTTTATGGTTTTCTAGAGCTAAATATCAATTGAAATTTGTTTATTTAGGGAAAAAAGATATAAAAATAAGGTAAAAGCAGACAACATAAATCATCTTAGCAACATAAGAGAGTCATGGTAGCTCAGTCTCCGGACGCTTGCTTTAAATTCCGTTTACTTAGGGCGTACATAAGCTTGAACCCCGGTGTTGGCATCGAAGAAATTGGTAATTTCTAATTTCACATTTGACCACTGATTTACCACGTGCTCTGACGGCGAAGAAAATAACATCTTGTGCAGGTCTCTCATATTTAAGGAATAATACTTCTAAGATACTTGAAGTCAGCCAATACCCTCGTTCTGCAGGAGTCCTTAGATCAGCAGTGGAATAATTCAAAATAGGCCTTATTGTAATGATACAAAGTAAAATTTTTCAGGACTAGTTTTTAATCCTAACTAAAATTATGAATGTTAAAACGAGTTTTATTACTTGAAACACTTTTGCCTATTATAACGCAATATTTGAAAAAAATTTCCTTTTCAAGAATACACGAAGGTTTAAACAGCAGAAAACATCTAAAACAATCATCTTAAAAATACTATTCCTGTTGGACAGAATATGACATTTAGATGGTCGATCTGCATGACAGGTTTAGCATAATAACTGAAAATAAAAATTAGAGAACCAAAAATTAAATAAATTTCTTTTATTTTATTCACATAATTATGGGTTTTGTGCTTTTATTAATAACTGTTAATACATATTGAGACAACCAATTCTGCTGGCAATACTATCTAGTAGTAGTGGTAATTCCAATCATTAATACCTTTCTAGCCGCACTTACAGAGCGGCTTGTCCGAAGAAGTACTACTAGTTAATATAATGTAAGTGCTTACACTTTATACAAGATAAATCACTTGTTTGTTAAGTCATTTAGGCTTATTTTTTGATACATTATTATCACGCTTTACATTTTCCTGCTTGTAAGTACTTCTGTAACAGATATTGAATACTAGGTCAATTTGCGTTAACAGTAAGAATAGTCTATGTTTAATATTTGACGCCAAAAAACCAGTTAAGGGCATTTTATCAATCTACACAGTACTTTATTGACTTAATCAAAAGGTAAAACGTAACTTATCGTAAAAGTTTGAATGTCATATCAGTCTATGATTGAAAAAGGTTCAGCTAACCTGCAAATTTCCAGTTAGTTAACAAATAGTGATTTCTTATTATTGTTATATCGCAAGCTTCTCGCTTCTTCACTTAAAGAAATCGATACATTGTCAAGTACACCCCACAGATATTGAATACGCACATTTCGCTATATTTTTTGCTATTTCTTACTAATAACTTTATATACTGTAAATGTGTTGCAGTGCAAAGATATCATATAATAATATAGTATTATATAGCTTAAGACGATTTTCATTTGTTAAAACAATCTAATCTCTTGAAGTAACCACTGAAATAAAAATAAATGGATATGATTAACGGGTTTATGAGGAATAATTTAGGCTCTAACAACAGGCTATACGTCTAAAGAGTGGTGGAGAAAGTCTTGATAAGGTAGGACGAAATATATTTCCGTGATTTAAGGCTAAAGTAATTTTAATACAAATGATATCTTTTGAAATCCAAAACACTATCCGCCCTAACGTTAATACAGAATACTACGAGAAATAAATATTTGATTGGACAAAGTCCGCAACTGCAATGTTAAAAGCGGTTATTGATGGTTTAAAGCAGATTTCAGCTATTCAAAGAACTGATTCTATTTATGTAACAAAGACGAGGCATGCGCTTCCAATGCAACCTACGACCTACGGCTATATTGGAAATTGTGTGGGCGGGTACATTTGTAACGTGATTTATGGAATATCATCATATAGTGGTAAAATAAACTGTTCTATTTTTGAAGTGAAATTATTTGTGTATTTTGTATCTTTACTACAACTTTACAACTCTTTATACACTTTATACTGTTTATTCTAAATAATTGACAAATTTGTTATTTATATAGATATTTTTTTATTATGCTTGTAATAGACTAAATTAATGCTCGTTTAAACATTCATCTTCCCCATATTCGATTATGGAGATGTGTGCTACCCAGATATAACTAATGTACTTCTTAACAAGCTAAGGCGCCTATGTAACAATTGTATCAGATTCATCTTCAACCTTCAAAAATACGATCATATCACTGAATATCGCACTTATCTCACATGTCGTACTCTTAAAGAAAGGCGTAACCCTAGACTTTTACTTGTTCTCTTCTCGATATAAAATGATCCAAATTGTCCATCTTATCTAAGAGATAAATTTTAATGTGTCTCACATAAATATAATGCCATACACAGCTCTGACTTGCCTACAGCAATGAGCACATATTCAAGCCCACCGAGACGTCGAGAACAAATATCTTCCCTGGCGTACGCACACACAAACACATGCTAGCTTTTCCATCTCCAGATGGAAGTGGACGGTATTCAAGTTGGAATGTATTCCCTTGATGTTATATAGGTCCACAGCAAAGGTGAAAGAAGACGACGCAGAGTTTTTACTCCGTTTGCCTCGGTTAATAGGACTGTGAGGTAAAGTAGAATACGCAGGGCTAATTGAGCGCCCACGCTTAAATAGTGTTCCGCTATCCAACTGTGGATGCCCAGCGGGGGATACTCTAAAATTTTTGAGTGTTACCCCGCTAGGGTAATAGATCTTTCTTTACCGCTTTCATTTTGGGGGCGGGGAGAGGGGATGGGCTACCCGCCGTCTGCGCTCACCGGCCTAATGCAGGAGCTCTCAAGGAGGGAGTTCCTACTTTACGCCTGTGTTCTGTGAGGTCGTGGTGCTGAGATGGTTCGAACCGTGATCCCGACAGTAGCAAAAATGCCACAGCTCGTTCTACCACCGTAAAACAAAAATAATAACTGTTTTAAAAGTCATATTTAATCATTTTAAATAAAGTTCGACAATATTAAACCTGCATATTGTTAATGAAATGAATTTTGAATTATATTAATTCACATTATGGGCTTAAAATAGGACATTTTTTAATGTCACACTACAGCGGAATAGTTGCCTCTAGACGGTGGGTATAGTCCATCACTAGTTTCTGGTACGGGTTGGCAAATTTCACATGTTAGTTACATAGGTAAAACAAAAAAAAATATTGGTGCCCCCACCAGGATTTGCACTCAGGTTCACCTTGGGTATACTAATAAGTACTATAGCCACGAGATCTCAATATATGTACCCTAGATAATATAAATTTTCTTACCATTAAAACTTCTAAAAACTATTTTTTGGGCTACTTAAAATAACGAATAGATGAAATGGTTAATATTTGTAATAAATAACTATAAGGCTTTAAATTAGCAACACGGGTAAGTTTCACAATTTCTCGAAAATAAAACTAATACTTTTCAACTCAATAATAACATCATTAAGTTACGTCTTAGTAGAATTTGACCAAGTCAAAAAAAAAACATGTGAAAACTATTGAAAGTGAGTTAAGAATGTGTATTGCCACCGTCCGAGTCTTCAAGATAAGAAAACAATTAAAGCCTTTTATTGTAAAAAAACATGTTCTTTATTTAATAAATATTTTTTCCAAATTAGTTAGGTGATAAGCTTAAATAGTAGTAGTTATATAGCTAATTTAATATAAATACAGCACTTGACGTGGGATAAAGAATGTTGCTTAAACCTATCATCATAACCAAATGAACAAACAGGTTCAATTTGTGGTAATTTGTAAAGCTCTTAAAACAAGTTGGATAACGTCGCAGAATGGACAAATAATTTGACTTTTTTCTAAATAAACGTGCGATTGACAAGCTTATCGACTGACAGAGCACATCTTGACAGGTTTGAACAAATAACCTAACCTGGCGCTGATTTCTTTAATGTCGTTAAAGCAATCAACAAAGTCTGGTATGACGGTTTGCTTACCTCAAAAATCACCCAAATTCTCTACTGATTTTTCCCGCTTCCAGGAACCGATTAAAAAAGACAACGACGATACGATAACAGTCAGTATTATTTATCTTGGCCAACTTTAATGACAATACCTTTAAAGATAATATATCTTTAGCCCGTGAAAGCATAGACTGTGCGCAGGTTCGAGTTGAAATCATAATGCTCTACATATAAAAATGGTACTTACTTTTATATGTGGAGCATCATGATTTCAACTAAACTTTCATTATCCAACACAGAATCTTAAACGTTGGGTAAAACAGAGGGTTTATAAACAGCTAAATTTCCTGATTATAAAAAGTAAATTTGATAAGTCTCATCTAATAAACCACCTGCAACTGTAATTTTACTGTAATTCTATATTTAGTACTACAGGTACCTACGCAGAAGCGAAAAACATCTATTTATAGTAATAAAGAATTAGGTGGTTTATATTTGTTTACAACACAATAAAGATTTTATTGAAGATGTCTTACTAAGCTTATCATCCTGTTGCTTCATTTTCTATTCAATGTTTCCGATAATATTATGCAACAGCACGTTTTTCAATAGTTTACTTTGTTACCATCAGGGGAACTATTTCCTTTCAAAGCTCACTAAGTGCAAGCAAATAAATTGTGTTCTTCATTATTTTCCTCTTGATAATACTACTTTTTAAAAGATAAAGTTTATTTACAATGTTAACAGAATATACAATATTAGGCTAAAATAAGTAAAACTAGATTTATAACTTTATTATTAATAATAAAACCTTGAGTAAAAAAAGAAATTAAACAAACAACAGTTAAAATTATAAACAAAACCAAAATCTGCGATATTTGTGATAGTTCAGGTCTAGGCGTGGTAGTTCAGTATGAAAACTCGTGCAGTTTTAAAAGCTTTTTTACACGGTAATGTTGTAATTATTCTAAAAACAAAGGCATAAAACAAAGAGACAGACAACCAGATAAAAATCTTAAAAATTAAATGCTTGTTAATTACCGTACATAGGAGCCGTGGTAGCTCAGTTTCTGAGCGATTGCCTTAAATTTTGTTTTAGTAGTTTTAGTAGTAGTTTTGAATTATGGCGTAGATCGAAACAAAAAATAATATTGAAGTCAAAGGTTTGCAGGATTAACAAGTGACACCAGGACATCAAACACCTCAGTCCTACCCGTGACCATGAACGCTGTAAAGGGTTCG